>CALNVZ010000641.1:10147965-10218347 GCA_940671915.1 Paracentrotus lividus | reverse complement strand
GTAAGTTTCAAATATTTACCTAGCGTGAGAAACTTTCACATTTGAAGAAAAAGAATTTTGATTGATGCACCTAGCAAGTACTTCTTAAACTCTCTGCTATATATGCAAGCATTATACAACTATTTTGGCCACTGCTTTTCTTATATATATTTTTTATTTTGGCTTTATTTGCAAAGTTATTTTAGGCCTAATATTTTTCTTGTCCTTCGTCCCCCCCCCCCATTTCTATTCTTCTTCTTTTTTATGTTTTCTCCTTACTTTTCTCTCTCTCTCTCTCTTTTTTTTCTCCTCACTTTTCTTTCTTTTCTTCTCTTTTTGTTTATATCTCTCCCTTCTTTCTCCATATACTTTTTCTTTCTTTTTCCCCTCTCTCTCTCTCTCTCTTTGTATTTTTAAGCTTTTTCTGGTCTCCATTCCTTTTTTTTTCTCTCTCTCTTCTCTAGCTCTCCTTCTCTCCTCTCTCGTCCTTTTTCCTCAATGATTTTCTTCTCTCTTTTTTTCTCTCTCTCTCTCTTTCAGTCTCTTCCTTTTTTTCTCTCTCTCTCTTTCTATCCTCTTCCTTTTCTCTCTTTTTTTTTCTTCTTCTCTTTCTGCTCTCGTTCCTCCATCCTTTCTTCTTCTCTCTCTCTCTCTCTCTTTTTTCCTCCCTTTTCCATTTTTCCTCTGTTTTCTTTTCTTTTTTTTCTTCTTTCTGGTTTATTTTTTTTAATTGTTTATTTTTTCTTCTTCTTCTTTTTAAAATATTTAATTAGATCTATTTGCTTGACCTCAGTTGATAATCGCTCAGAGAATAATCAGAATGATCAAAAAAGTACCTCGGAAGTAGTACCTTACCCTAAATACTACCGCAAGGCGTATTTTGTGTTCGCCCTCTACGTCTTTGAACAACAGCATGGGTTTACCTAGACGTGGTGTCGTTATCTTCAAATTCAGATTTCAAGTCAAATTACTCATTTGGAAGGAAAAACAGATGACTCAACACAATGTAAAATTCTATATTGTCAACAACCAGTCATCTAGAAAACGGACGTATAAGTCTTTATTTTAAAACATATAAAGCAATTCATAAAACGCAATCGCGAGACTGTAGTGTAGGTCGTGGGCTCAGAATGTTCGGGTGCATACGTGGCCCTACTCGACGTACGGTTAGAAATCTAACGTTGTCGTTAGATCTAAATAAAATTAGTTTGACTTTGAAAATGAAATCCTTTTGTCGTTCAGTCATGTTTTTATTATTTAACTTGCCACCCCACAATAATTTTCCAACTCCACAAATATGCATCACGCTTGAACGATCTTGTTTGCATACTGCCTTCGAATAAACAATACTCACAACAAAATTTAGACTCGTCACTAAAGAGTAAAGTGCCCAAAATTCGACCACTTAAGCTTTTTGCAGCTAGCTGTAGTAGTTTGAAAATGAAAAATATATCATCTTTTATTTTCAACGGATATTAGAAACACATCCTAAATTAAATAATAGTTATGATTTTTTTTTAAATCACAAACTATTTGATAGTAAAATCTGAAGTTTTGTAACAGCTACCTTCTTGCCGAGATTAGACCATCGTTGCATAAATTCGACCACACATGAAAATTCAGCACACACGGCACGCTGCTGAAATCATGGCTCACTCGCCGCACCGGGAGCACATCGCGCTCTGCCGACAGACCGGTGCCGCGGCATGAATACCCGGTCGAAACTAGGGCAGAGAAAAAAATCTTGTCAGTCCCATGATTGCAGTGTTGTAACTCTAGCACTGTAGAGTTACTTCCGGTGTTTTTTTTTCAGTAGGATAGCTATAGTTACGATCGGGGCTCAAACGTGGCAAAAAACTACGTCATCAAACCTCAAATTTTCAGAGTTTAAACGCATTTTTCCCCGATCGGTTTTTCTTAGCTTTTCGTTAAGCGCGCAGGGGCTTTCAACATTTGGAGCAAAATCTGGGTTTTTAGGAGCAAAATTAAGGTATTTAGTATGATTTTTTTGTGATTCTTTTTTGTGTGGTTGTCTTCATTGACAATGTGTGCGTGTGATATGAGTTGATTGGAGTGTGTTTGAGTGTGTTTTGGGGTTCTATTTTCCATATTTGTCTGAAACCGGTCCAATCTCGGCAAGGGTCGAATTCCAGGCACTTTACTCTAATATTCTTTGGTAAGTCCTCATTTTTGCTTGCCAAGGTTTATTTCCATACATCGGAATTGCACCATCCGATTTATTGAAGTTCATATTGATATCACTCTTCCTTATATTTAAAAGCGTTCTAACAGCGGCCTACCGAACAATTTTTTTTGGAAGTCAAGTCTTGCAGTTTTATCTTGCTATATGGTCCATGTTGGTTATGATTGACAGTGCGCGATAAAAAGCATTCTTTCGGGAAACAGCTGAATCGCGTTGTTCAGTTACGGTCAATGCACTTCAGTCATTGCAACAGGGAGGAGCTTCACGCAATAACTACAATCAGAGCGCCCAAAATGTATTGTCCTCTACCTCTGTACATATGGGCTTGTAGATTTTTGGTTGTAGGTACATGTATGATGACCGATGTCAATACGAAGTATTTTTGCCACCCACATACGGCTTTAGACCCACAGTAGTGCTGATATAGTGCACTGCCCATTGGCGACTTATTCCCTACTTAGAAAGTTAAAATATCGAACGCTGAGCAATTTTTTTTTTTTAGATAACTTATTTAGGGTACTCCCACATAAAAATAAAAATGCCAGGACAGTCACAAATCATGTCTGAATATAATCGTGAACATCTCAATTTTAACATAAAATAATATTAAACCTGGTGTATAGTTTTGGTAACAAAAAAGGAATCGGCATTAAAACCACTTTTTTAAGATAGTTCACATGGTTATCATCTGCAGCTAAAAATATTGGCAGTGAGATTTTTCATGATATTGTGCTCTTATCATAACGAGATTTTTCTAGTGATTTCAGAGAATCTGTTGTAGAACCGAAAAACATCGATTACTATGATCGTTGAGTACCTTCCTTGGGGATCAAGATTCCCTCCAAATACATTTCCCCAAAATGAACATACATTGCTCTCAGTTAGCGATCTGAGAGTGCGTTTATACACCCAACAAGACCACAAGAGAATACTCATCTTCTCACTGATTTATTCGCATCTCATTATCTTAAGGATAGACATCTACGTATCCTAGTGCACACGGAGGAGATGAGGGAAGAGAGCTATCAATTCTCACGCTGGACCCTGACTTTCTTATCTTTCTATTATTCTCTTGACGAGTCATTTAAAACTTTCACCAAAGCTTTATTTCTCCTTACTATATCTATGAAAAAACGAGAGACACTATAAAACGAGATTACCTGTACTACATATAAACTTACTATCTATAGCCAAGTATAGTATTAATATCAGGATTTCAGAGTCATATGGCAGTGATACACCATACTGTAAACAAATATCTCGATAGTTCGTCTGCCCAGCACCTCACACACCATGAGAGTCTCTTGTAACTGTTGTATGGAAAGTCAATAATACGTTCGCGCGTTGAATTTAACAGCAGGAGCAAAACTGTATATACATAATACTACGTCAAGAGTGTGTGGTATTAGATCTGTACTTGTAGTTCTCACCGTTTTACGCTTTATTTCATGTATATTCAGATGTTTAAAGTGATGATCACTAATAAATTTACTTTCTTTTAGGGTAGTGAGTTGATATATTTATTCAGAATATATTTTTGGGAATGTTCATTAGGCGTCAGTTACCAAGTGTATTCTCTTTTAATGTTAACGAAAGCCTTCCAACATAAGAATGAATAAATTACAAGGTAAATCAATGTATACGCTATTGCATAGTTTATGAGCATTTCCAAGTATTTTTCCCTCTCTTTCTCAAATAATATGAGTTATGTTAAATCCAATTTCTTGACAAGTTCACTGCAGATTTTCTGAAGGTGGAGGAAAATATATGGGTGTTACAATGTATGTTTTTTTTGTTTTTTTTTTAAATGAATGTGATTTACATTTTTTTTTTTTTTTAATGATTGTGATTTACAATTCAAAACATTTTCTCTAAGAAGTACATGATAATTCCATAGAAATATACTAGGGCGTAATTTGAGAGTTGATAGCTACAATGTATCACTGCAGTGCTCAGTATATATGCAGTGAATTAAATTTCAGTTATGTAGTACTTAAGGATATTAGTGCAATATGTAGTTTTGCACATAAAAATATGGGTATACATTACATGTACATCTATTATGTGAGATTAAACTGATTTCGTGCCTGAGAAGTTTCTCATTGTCAGAAGTTTATTCAATCCTCAGGCAGCTATTGTTATTGCTCTGGCTATTGAGCCTTTTAATGTTGAACTGAATCCTGTCTGGAGTAAGACTATTTAGCAATGGCTCCTTAGTAATTGTGCAGTTTCCTACATGTATGTAGCCTTGGTATGTGCATTTTAGTTTCAGCAAGTTTCTGCTCGCCATTGAGTAAGCATTGTTGGGTCCATGGAGTAAGCATGCATTAAAATGTCTCCTACATCTTCAAAGTTAGTTCTTTCGATGTAAAAACCAGTTTCAACAGTTCAAAGCCTTTGATTGGTAAGAACAGTTTCACATTTCAGTTTACCATAATTTGTATGTAGCATTTTCTACATTTATTTATACTAATTGACCTTGCACTTGGAACTGCTGTCCAGTAGTGATTTCATACAGATGGAAAGTGAATCATGCAAAAAGATTAAATTGTATCGCCCAATTCCCAGGAGGCAAGTTTTCAAAAAAAGGTCTAAAAATTATACATGGCACAATCTAATTGAAGAATCCTAATGCAATATTATGTAGGGTAGACCTACTTTATTTTGAGGTAGGTTTATGTCTGCTTTTGCTTGTTTTCTTGAGAAGTTTCCATAGCAACCAAGAGAGCAGCATGCAGCCATTTTTAGCACAGCCTGGTATTCTCGCACTCAAATTGGCAACTCGAAGAAAAATGTAATTTTATAAAGGAAGCATGTCTTAGGGATGCAGAAAATTTTATCAAAATACATACACATTGAACAAGACCAATTATCAACAGCTTTGTTAGCCGTCCATTGCACTACCCTCAGTGACTTCAAGCAGGAAGTGCAACCAATTATCTATTATCCTCCTTTTTGCTGCACGTAGTGGATTTTATTTTGTCAAGAATGTTTTAGTTGCAGCTGCACTGATACATATGGACACCTGATTTCCCCTCTGGACAGTCGTTGAAGGTGAACAGCTGCCAGCAGATCTGTGTCAGTAGGCGTCATTGGTTGAACCCTTTTGGCAAAGGCTGGTTATGGAAGCTTATGGTGGAAAATCTGAATTCCTCTGTCTATGCCACCATTTACAAAGTTTTGGATTTTTACTTCCACTCTTGATTCCAGTATTAAGCGGATAGTGAAACAGGCAGTGTTATATTCCACTAACTCCAAAGTTTCTGATTTTTACTTGCACTCGTGTAGAACTCCAGTGTTTAGCACAATTACCGGACACACTTAGTAACTCATTTTTAGCATTAAAGGACGCAGAATCATGCTGAACCAGATGAAGAATTGAGCTTTTCTGGGGTGAGAGATTTGAAATGGAACATCAAAGATTTTACAAGTGAAATTACCAACTTATTATTTCCATCTGCAATGATGGAGTGTTGAAACATTGTATGATTGAGTTTGGTGCATTATTTTGGTACTCGTAAGGATAATTGTATTTTATTGTATTTCCAGGACATCTTATTAACTGCTCATCAGCCCAGCGTAGTCAAACTATGGTCACAAATGTTTGTACGAATGATGTGATCATAAGCATACGTTCGTACAATAATCTATTGAAAGGGGGGTTTCGTCAGAAGTTTAAAGAAATCTTAGAAAAGACAATCGACCAATCTTCAAATTTATGAACAGTCTGTGAATGGTGAAGAAATTCTTACAAAATGCTCTGAAAGTTGTTCGCACAGCGTCCTTAACCCATTGTAATGGCATTTGTTACCGAGGCTTCAATTTGCCAATGAATGATCATTTATATGGCATTTTGTGAATGATCAATTATTGTTATATTTCCAGGACACCATATTGACACGACACACCGTGGTTCACGCATCTCTACATGGGCTGTTGCCCATCGTGTATGGAGAAAATCACCTTATCCCCATCCACCATGTCCGCCTGTTCCTCGGCTCAGCTGAGCCAGTTTGCCAAGGAGGTCATCCATTTTAGTTCCCAGTATGGAGGAGATGGATCTATGGCATATGTTGCGGCCAACCTCGCAGGCACTCCAGATGTTTTCCCTAATTACGGAGATTTTACCCAGGCTTGTGTCTTTGTAAGTGATGCTCTTTCATGTATAACTTTTTTTTATTTATTCCTTCGTTTATTCACTCACATTTGTTCATTTTTTCATACTACATTACATTTAATGTGCTCACTTGATTTTTCTCAAGTTCTAGAGTCACCCAGCGAACATGTATGAAAAAAATAAATTTGTTTATTTATGAACTCATTCAATGAATAAGTCAGTCATTTATTCATTGATTCATTCAATCCTTCCTTCATGAAGTCATTCATCACAATCTCTTTTTCATTAACTCATTTATTCATGCATTCATTCATGCATGCATTCATTCATTCATTCATTCATTCCATCCTTCCTTTCTTCATTCATTCATTCATCCATTCATTCATCAATTCATTCATTCACCCATTCATTCACTCACTCACTCACTCACTCACTCACTCATTCGTTCATTCACTCGTCCATTTGTTTGTTCACTCCTTCACTCACTATTAACCCATTTTAGTGCAATTTTCTGTGTTGACCAGTTACTGTGTACTTTAAAGCTGAATCACTTTGCATGTAGATGGACAAATGTATATTTTTGGCCTACCCTTGTTTATTCACAATCAATTATTAATACGGGCCATTCCACGGTAACTCGCGTTACAAATAACCGGTACCTTTCACGATTAAAGTCCTCTATCTTTCAAACTGCTAGGATTTAGAAGTTACTTTTTGCACCATATGTAAAGGAGACATAGACTTACCAAATGGATTAAAAAAAGAACAATATTTGTCAAGCTCGTTCAGATTCTCGGGTCGTTAAACTTCGGTAACTCGCGTTACGCAAAAAGGACATGGTCAAAATCATGATGCAGATTAGAGTGAACTGTTACAAAACAATACCATGTTGGCAAAAAAAATTCTATCATAAGCTGAACATAGCATATTTCTAACCTATCAACTGCATCAAAGTGAAGAAAAAATCAACAGGTAAAATACAGGGAGCGTTAATGTCGGTAACTCGCGTTACGGTAACTCGCGTTACAGTTTGTCCGTCAAGATATATTTTGAATTTTCAAAGCTTTTCTGTGTCTTCAGATTGAATTTCATTGTTAATTTAGGTGTGACTTAATATTCTTCAGATTATCCTGTTGGAAAAATTGCAAAAGGAATTATAGTTTTCTGTCAAAGTCTAAAAAACTTTTAAAAATTGCATGTAGTCCCACATGCTTCAAACTATGTATAGTTCTGATTCTCCTATAAGGACATACAATTTGAAGGTAAAATTAAATTTAATCTGTGTCCCCCAATGTAATAATAATTTCAGAGAAGTTTAAAGCCCAAAGTATTACCTGAATTTGAGATAAAGCAAAAAGAAGAAAACAACAAATGTCCTCCCGACCGTGGAATGGCCCATATACCTTCACACAATAGTTAGACCGATTCCAAACTGACCACTATCTTGCCATTTGAGACATGTAATCTTTTGGTTGGTCTGGTGTTGGTTTCCCTGGTGTGACTGAGATTTGTAAACATAAAATGTGTTTGTAAATTAATTGCTGCTTTAAGATTAACGTTTTTTTTTCGAATTTGATATGTTATTGTGTATTATTGTCCATTCCACTTATTGCATGTGCTTGTGAGTTAATTTGACGTTTTGTGAGGGGGGGGGGGAGCCAAGTCAGGAACTTGTTTTACATTCTATTTACAGGGATATCTTACTGACACATTTTATGGTTACGTTTTATTCATGTGAAAGGGTTTGAAAATGTAAGGTCTATTTGAAACATTCTGACTCACATGATTGGAATTAGAACAGAAAGACCCTGAATAAAAATGACTCAGAGGAGATTATCTTAAAATAGGAAGCCATTTTAGCATTCATCCATTTACTAAAATGAGTTACCTCATGATTCTTATTACAATAGTCTTAGGATCTGGCAGTGAGTTAAAATAATTAACCTGTTGTATACTAAGCCCGCATACATGTATATGCGGGCTGAAGAAACATAGAACACCCCTCTTGTCGACCGTTTATTTCACTCATGATTGCATAAACATATAAAGACCTTATATCATTTGAATTATCTGATATTAATCTATTTAAAGCTGTCTTTGTTTCACCTGTAAATTAAAAGAATTTCTTGCAAGCATGCTTGACAATCACGATTCATTTGGTTTTGTAAAAAGTTCTCAGTATACAACGGGTTATAATACCTTTTCTGTATCTCCCAAAATTATACAAAATTTTGAAATGCATAAACATGTCATTCCCTTTTTCTTACAGCGTACTTATGGAACGTGGTGGGAGAAAACACCTTCTGCAGAGACGCAGTTTGGCAAGATAGGTGACTTCAGAGGCAATGACTTCATAGGTAGGCTATCTCTTTATCATGATCCTTTGATGATAAAAATAATGTACCAGTAGTTTTGCGAGATTAGTAAATTCAGAGGTAAAGGCTTGTTACATGTGGATAGGCACTCCATCTCATTATAGTCTAGCTCATTCTTTTGTGATAAATCAAAATTTTACTTATGTTAGGGAAGAAAAGTGACATCATACATGTACATGTATGCAATGATTTGTACTGTATACTGTGGGCACCCTCTGTCATTAAAGGACTCCTCCGGGCTGGATTTTTGCATTATTAGAAAAATAAAGTAAAATCTAAAAAGCACAACACTGAAAATTTCATCAAAATCGGATCAGAAATAGCAAAGTTATGAATTTTCTTAGGTTTTGAATTTTTTTAAGGAAATAGTTTTTGCCATCTTCAAATTGGCAAACTGATGATGTCTCAGTCCCCCTACTTTCTTTGTATTTTATTGTATGAAATACCAATTATCAAGATTTTCTGCCCCAAGGACATAAAAACAGGGATTAATCCTTGTGGAATGTTCAAGGTCACTAGTGCTTTTACCTATTTCATTATGAGGGATAGATTTTCTGTATACGCAATATATGAAAAAATGAGAAAAATAGGATGTCATATAATAAAATACACAAGAAGTAGGGGGACTGTGACATCATCATTTTGCTCATTTGAATATTCAAATATTCAAATGAGACAATGAGACAATGCCAAGAACTGTTTTACGAAAAAAATTAAATACCTAAAAAAATGCATAACTTTGTTGTTTTTCATCCGATTTTGATGAAATTTTCTGTGTTGTGTTTGTTAAATTTTACTTTACTTTACAAAGCTTTTTAATTTTAGTCCGGACTCCTCCTTTAATCTAGTACCAATATTTTAAAGGGATTGAGTAATTTCATAAAGGCATGCATGAATCTGAGCTGCGGGGCCTTACATTCTTTCAGTGCATTTCCATGTGTCAAGAGGAAACCTTGAAAAATGCATTGTCTATGCATCAATTACTGTAAACGTGGAAATATTCGCGGTACATTTATTTTCGCGGATTTCGCGCAAAGATTGTACGGCGCGAATTTAAAAACACGCGAATATACGAGCATGATTTCTTATGCATGCTTTGAATGGGGTTAATTGCGTTCGTACATATTCAGCGCGAATTTAAGAACCCGCAAATATGTTTTGCGGCCTCTAAGCGCGAAAAATTAATCGCGCGAAAATAACAGCGAATACAGTACATGCTTCATAATAAATGATTATTTTCCCTCCATTGATGGCAGTGTTAAAAGTGTTATATTAAGCATATCCATGTACAGTTATAATGATATTCAGTCATCATTATCTCCGCAATTAAACAACTGATTAGCTTCAAAATCTCTGACAGTTCCTGTTTGACCTAAAATTGAGCAATAATAATAATAATAATAAAGAAGTCATTTTTATATAGCGCATAATAAAATAAGTTATTCTCTATGCACTTTACATAAGCCTAATTACAGCATTAGTTGGGAAAGTATTTTTTTAGATCCAGAATGAAGTTAAACAATCCCTTTAAATTGGTAAAGGTAGGTGTCGTCATAAGCCATTACATCTCTTTTTCTCCTCCTATCTCTCCATCCCCTTGTCTTTCTTTCTGTCTTTCTCTCTCTGATTTTGTTTGGCTTCATGTATCTATTCTTCTTTTCCCATTATTTCT
Organism: Paracentrotus lividus; assembly: GCA_940671915.1. Classification (NCBI taxonomy): domain Eukaryota; kingdom Metazoa; phylum Echinodermata; class Echinoidea; order Camarodonta; family Echinidae; genus Paracentrotus; species Paracentrotus lividus. Next base: position 10,208,001 of record CALNVZ010000641.1, on the reverse strand, counting down.
CTTTTATTATTTTTTCTCTTCTCTATTTCTCCCCCTTTTCTTCTCTCTGTCGTATCATCAATCTTTTCTGACAAACCAAGATCTTATTTCTAAAAGTTTGGTAGGATTTATAAGTCACATCAGGGGGGCATTTCATCAAAGGAATTGTCAGACGTTTTATCCGACAAAGTGTTATAAGCTACTGAAATGCTTGCATCTGATTGGCTGAGAGCAAATTTGTCGGATAAAATGTCCGACAAGTCCTTTGATGAAATGCCCCCCAGATGCGATGACTTGATAAATAGGTACTCTCTCTTTTTTATTACAGATTAGAGACATCAATAATTCACTTTTTTATGAAGTCTTAATGAAAATGTGCACTTTAATAACTTGGTTTTTTTTTCTATGGCATGCATTGCCTGACATTTACTTGTGAAGAAAAAAAATAGTCTTTGGGAAAAAATGGGGTTTGGTTTTATTTTCCCTAGTCATCATTTTCATGAAGTAGGCTGGGTGCATTTTTTGAGAAAAACAGTAATTTTCCTGCATGCCATTTATGGGGTTGCAGTACATGTAGTATGATTATATTCTTTCATGTTGATACCATGATAATGCACAAAGTAAAGAATTGAATGACATATTAGATGTTCATGTAATCGATAATCAAAGGAGGCTTGGTGGATTTCCAATGCAAAATATTGACTTACAAACTATAGAGCCTTTTGGTCTCTTGGGTCGCTGTGTGAGAAGGGCAATGATATTACTCATTATTTTCTAATACAGTGTATTTAAAGCAAAATTTCCTTTAAATTGTAATAATTGTATTAAAATAAACATAAATATACCACATACAAAAAATAATGTGAGGGGAAATGATTCATAGACTGAGGTGGTATGGTCAAGTGGAAAAGTCATCCGTCAGACTAATGATCACAAGGTACGTGGTTCCAACTGTCTTTGACTGGAGATTAATCGACCAATTTGTCACACTCGACCCAAGTGAGGTGAATGGGTATTGGTTGGAAGAAATTCCTTGAATGCTGTGAGCAATTTGTCGGGATATACAATGTAGCCTAGCTAAGCCTGGTAATAATTATCAATATGATGCGCCTTGACCATTCTACAAGAGTGGATTGTCCGCAATACAAATCACATTATTATTACCCCTGGTACTATTATTATTATTATTAATATTGTTTTTTTTTAATGTACCTTATTTTTTCTTTTAGATCTTTATTATGAAGAGAAGGTCATTCCTACGTCGATCAATATATATGAAACCTATCATCCAGGCTCCGTCATCCAGATATGTGGGGCAGAAATAGAAGGACCAGGGGACAATGGCGGCCCTTATTTACTTGATAATCATTCCAGGTATGTTCATAATGTTAACAAAATACTTGGAAAAACATTTTGTTGGTGGGTTGATAGCATCTTAAATCCCAAATAAAGTGATCATCAAATATTGAGAAGAATGACACCTTGTCAATAATATTGTTTTAGTGTTATTATTAAGTTGCGTAGAAAGTCATATTTAGTAATAAATTTGGCCGATTGTGTTCAGAATGTGGAATATGAGCTGAAAACTTGATTTGTAAATCCATGGTTCATTTTCATAGTAATGATAATATTCCTTTTTATTGTAAGTATATAGGTTAGATTTGATACATTAATGAAACATCAAATACATATAAACAAAAATCAATCAGAATTTATTTGAAAAAGATTTTAAGACTGTTGCAAAATGTTCGAATTTCATTAGCGCCATCTACTGATATCAGGCACTGCAAGCATGGAGCGTAGTCTGCTAGATGCAAGGGATTTGTAAGTAGTGCGTTACTAGTAAAACTTTGGCGATTCAACAGTTTGTCAAATGTTTTGGAGAGAAGGGAAAAAAAAACATTGACTGCCTTTCTTTTGACACTTTGTTGTAACTTCATTTTTTGGGGTGAGAGACCTGGGATTTAGACAGAACATCACTTAATTCATTATCTGGAGACTTACTCCCAAAAAGTTGATTTTCACCAATCATGTTTGTCTTTTAATTCTCTGTCTCTGTATTTCTCTCCCATTTCAGGTGGCATGTGTTATGGACTGGTGAAGCCTTAGATCAACATATGCCCCAAATGTTTTCACCGCCCATCAGAAATGTCAACGCAAAAATAAAGTGAGCAAGAAGTTTATATCAAGCATCTTATGTGAACCCTTTGTTTGTCTTTCAAATGTACATATTTTTACCTTGACTTCGTGTAGCAAATATTGTGTATTTTGAAATATGACAAGATTTCTGAATTATTGGTTCTTATTTCTTACTCACTCTTCGATTTTGGATCAGTAAAAGTGTTCCAATGCCACCTGTGCCATACTAAATTTCTTGAGGTGTAGTTTTATAAAAAAATTCAGGATTATCTGAAATCATAGTATAAAACTATTCCAGTGGCGTATCCAGGGAGTGCGGGTGGTGGGGCGCAGGGGATGCACACCCCCTCTATAATTTAAAAACCACTCATGGACTACACATGTTAGAATTGGAAAATTTTGGCATATTAAGCCCTTTACGGGCCTGGCGTCCCCTCACGTATGCTCGCGCGTTGCATTAGTTGGGCGCTGACATTTTGCGTACTAAATTTCACATTTCCGAACGTGAAAACGTTCTTTCTCTCTTCTCATCTCATGCATATTCATTCACTCCTGAGCAACTGTCGAATCAAATATCGATGTTTCCGATTGTACCTCTAGATTCAGTTAGCCAAGCTCGTTCCAAAAATATATTATTTGTCCTGATTTTTTTAAATAAAAGTATTCGCAAATCGCTTTAAAAATGACCTTGTTTCACATATTTTCAGACCGGAAATTAAGCTTTTAGTTTTGTTGCCATGGTAAAAATATTTGAATTTTTATGGTACCCCCAACCACTTATATTGTCTTATCATCATTTGATCTTCAAATTGTTCATTTGGTTCTGCAAGTCTTATTGGGCAGAATTTTTTCTATTTTCACTCAAAGTTCATGGACTTTGACACGATTTTAGTCATATGTTAGTATTTTGCTGACATCGATCCGAAAATTTGGCTGAAATTGTTTACCACGGAGCTCAGTCACGTTATGTTTGATTATTTTTCATTCATTGGATTATTATCGACTGTTAGATAATATTATTTTATAGATTTTAACTGGTTGCGATTGATTTTGAAGAGTTTGTAATCATAGTAAAAGCAGCAGTCTACAATTTTATACGAGACTCGACTGTGCCGTGTACCGCGCCCATCAGGCTACCGTCTCTGCCCCACCCTGTTGCGAGTGTAGTGTTTCATGCTGGTTTCAACCTAGAAGTCATAAAAACACCGTCAACGTCATTTTCAAATCAATCCTAAAAATTCATTGAAATTCATGGTGACTTTACTGTTACTAATTCTGTCTCCTTAATATACATTTGTTTTATTTATATGATGTTTCTGATCTGATATTCAGCGATGTTTGATAAATAAGAAATTTTGGAGTAAAGTTGTATGACGGTGACCTTGTCGATTGCTTGTCCGTGTATTATGTATGGAGCAAAAACGTGACGTTGGGAAAAGTAAAATTTATTACAAAATTCCTTATTTATCAAAGTTCATGGGAAAAAAAAAAATCAAAAATATTTTTAAAATTAAATCCCCATATATTTAGGAGACGGAATATGTAACAGTAAAGTCACCATGAATTTAAATGAATTTTTAGGATTGATTTGAAAATGACGTTGACAGTGTTTTTATGACTTCTAGGCGGAAAGCAGCATGAAACACTACACGCGCAACAGGGTGGGGCAGAGACGGTAGTTCGATGGGCGCGGTCAACGGCACGGTCGAGTCTCGTATAAAATTGTAGACTGCTGCTTTTACTATGATTACAAACTCTTCAAAATCAATAGCAACCAGTTAAAATCTATAAAATAATATTATCTAACATTCGATAATTACCCAATGAATGACAAATAATCAAACATAACGCGACTGAGCTCCGTGGTGAATAATTTCAGCCAAATTTTCGGATCGATGTCAGCAAAATACTAACATGACTAAAATCGTGTCAAACTCCATGAACTTTGAGTGAAAATAGAAAAAATTCTGCCCAATAAGACTTGCAGAACCAAATGAACAATTTGAAGATCAAATGATAATAAGACAATATAAGTGGTTGGGGGTACCATAAAAATTCAAATAATTTTACCATGGCAACAAAACTAAAAGCTTAATTTCCGGTCTGAAAATATGTGAAACAAGGTCATTTTTAAAGCGATTTGCGAATACTTTTATTTTAAAAAATCAGGACAAATAATATATTTTTGGAACGAGCTTGGCTAACTGAATCTAGAGGTACAATCGGAAACATCGATATTTGATTCGACAGTTGCTCAGGAGTGAATGAATATGCATGAGATGAGAAGAGAGAAAGAACGTTTTCACGTTCGGAAATGTGAAATTTAGTGCGCAAAATGTCAGCGCCCATCTTATGTTGCAAAGTGCGTGTATAACGAGAGGCGAGCGCATACGTGCCCTCTATAATTAAATCCTGGATCCGGACACTAAACTATTCTGTACCATTTACAAAAGGGTCTCAGTTAAAACTCGATATTACATGTAGGTAATTACCTGAAGCTACATGTATTGTTACTAAAACTGCAATCTAAGTGTTTAGGTTTGTAATGTTGGTCCTGATGGGGAAGATTTTATTATAATGAGGCGATTCTCTCGGTCCTAATTTCAAACATTTGCAATGCTCAATAAATATTTGTTATAATGTGTTGACTTGGTCCAGGGCGTAGTACTATAATTAACAGAATTTTGTCTGTATGTACCGCTTGGGAAGTAATTGTTAGACCAAACCATATCGGAGTTTAGTAGGAAGTATTGCCCAAGCTGTATGTATGTATGAATGTTAGCTAAAGACTCTGTCACTTTTTGTTCAAATTGCACCAAAACGACACACAAGATTGATACAAACCATAACCGGAAGTTAATCTGTACTTGGCCAAAAATGGTAAAATCTTGGCTGCTGTACCCATGACAACTGAGATTTAGCCGTATACAGATACAAGATTTGGTTATAACAAGGCAGATTTCCCAGTCCTGATCTCAGGCACGTGTCTCTGTATCCAGTATTAAAACCAGCACGAATTAGCAACCTTGCATAGCACCACCTCAAGTCCTCAACTACTCAATTCTACCCTGATTCCTAACCCACAATGCAACATCCTGTATAGTGTAGTCTTATAATTCAGGCCCATTTGAATGAAAACAAACTTTTTCACTACTCAATAAATTCACATCATGGTAATTATGTTACTAAGTATCAATATACATACTTTTCCCCTAAAAACATTTTAGTTTCCCAATACAAAGTAAATTGTAGGTTAATCTGTACACCGTTTTGTTAATAGTTATCGCGAAAGGTTTACTTTAAGACTAGCTAATTATAACACACAGTCAATGAGAGTGTTGCTCAGTTCGCTCTTGCTTTAATATACATGTATCAATAAATTGGTAATTCCCTTGGCCTCTAGCACCTTGTTATTATGGGTATGAACTGTATTTATACAATTTTTTTCTCACTATTTTCTTCATTATACAGTCTGATTAGACTTGTGTTTGACCATCGAGCCAGAGACTACTACACCGAGCTGGACAGTGTAGAACTAATAGGGATGACCTCCATTACCGATGACGGCACTGACCTCGACGAAGTCTACCTGCAGAGGCTCCAAGACCTATCCTTAAAGGAGGACAGGTCAAAGGTGTCGTGCCTTGCCCAAGATCTACCTGCCATGGATAATGGCTGCTTTGACATTCTGCCTGTAAAAGTTATGTCTTATAAACCCGATAAGGACAAGGACAGGCTTTGGTCTATGGGAAATGTGTGTTATAGCCAAGGCAGCTCCTCCCCAACAGGTGAACTAGAAGAAAAATAATGGAACTAAAAGGAATTTAAAAACAAATTTAGTAGGAAAGGTCAAGGGGGGGGGGGGGTCCAGAAATTCCTGTAAATGCACTGTGCGCCAACTTTGTTGCTTGAGCTAAATTATGTAATATTAGAGCATCTTAATCACCTTGAGTGCTATATGTATACAGACAGCAGTGGGGGATACAGAATTTGAAAATGGGGGGGGGGCACCAATCCAATAAGAGGGGTGCTGTCGAAATGTCTGATTTTAACATGCACAGTCAATGAGAGATTTTAAAATTATAGAGGGGGGGGGACGTTCCTGCGCCCCCTCCTGGATCCGCCACGTAGCAGCCATTCTTATATTGTTTATCAAGCCTTTTAAATATTAATTTGTCTTTTTAGGGTGAACTGATCCAACTAATATTCAGTTACCTCAGTCTTGATGACCTTTGTATTGCTGCAACGACGTGTACATTGTTTAGGAAGCACTGCTACGACCAACTGCTCTACGTAGAACTCAACTTACAACCTTACTGGACATTGGTAAGATGAAGTTCCATGGTAAATTGGATTGAATTGAATTGAATTTAGTTGAGTTGAAATGGATGGAATTGATTTGAGTTGAGTCAAGTCAATCGGATTGAGTTGAGTTGATACAGTATGAGCCTTGATGACCTGTGTATTGGTGCAACAGCATATACATGTACATGTACATTGTTTGGGAGGCACTGATTTGACTTAACTTACAAAATACTGGACAGCGGTAAGATGAATTCCCATATGGGGTTGAATTTAGTTGAGTCGAAAGAGTTGAAATGTGTGGAATCGATTTGAGATAGGTTGAGTCAATTGGATTGAGTTGAGATGAAACAAAGTGATTTAACTTGAATTGATTGATTTGAGTTGAGTTGAATAAAATTGAGTTGATACATTGTACTTGAGTCTTGATGTCCTGTGTATTGCTGCAAACATTGCTATGTTCAGCCGCTCATTTTAGAACTCAACTTACAACCTATTTGACAATGTACCTGAGATGAAAGTCCAAAGCTTAAGACTTGCATTGAGTTCAGTCAAATTGGATGGATTGGATTGAAATGAGCCAAGTTCAGTTGATTAAATTGAGTTGGTTTAAATCGCATTGAATTGAGTTGAGTTGCATTTAATTTTGTTGAGTTGAATCGTATGTACATACATACATACATGTATTCATGTTTGGTAATGGGCTCTTGTATTCCAAAAAAGCACAGTACATGGATCCCTTTTGATGTTATAATTTTCAAAGCTCTTTGGAAACACACACACACACACACTCAAAATCATTACATGATGTATTTATTTAAACATATGTATACAAAACAACACAATCAGTACATACCTTTTTCAGATTATGGTCCTTCAATATTATTATGATTATCTTTTGTTTGATAGATATCAAGCGATGCTTTATACGGGTTAACAGAGAGATGCAGACAGCTACAGATGTTAGATATATCATGGTGTGGAGACTGGGGCAAAATAGGAACAAAAGATTTCAATAGGTAAGTGGGTAAAAGGATCGTTTAACTTCATTCAGGATCTGAAAAAAATTTTAATATTCCAGCTAATGCTGTGTTAATATCATAATTGCAAACCTTTAGGTGAGACAGGGATTACCTGAGATTTTGAAGCTAATCGATAGCTTAATTTCTGAGATACTGATGACTGAATATCAACATAGTCATAAGCGTTCCCTCTTGACACATTATCACATGCACTGACACATGCACTGCACTGCATGTAGGATTTGGACCTACAACATCTACTTGTACTCCTATCTGGGATGTGACTTAACCACTGTCCCATCTCTGGCCGTGGAGAAGTCAAGATGAATTAGGAACAAATATCCCAGCCTCTTAATTCTGACTCATTAATAATCCAGGGTCCAAGATAGGGTAAAGACTATGAACGTTAATAAGCTTCAGGGGGGATTTCTTCAGATATGTATTTAATTTTTTTCTCTCTCTCTTTACTACCATGTATCGATATCAATTAATAAAATATTTCCTCTCCCCTCATATAGTTTTCTGTTGATGTGTGGAGGTGAACTCAAGGTTCTCAGGCTGAAGGCATGTCGTTTTGTAACCAAGGAAACGCTGGAAGCCATATCAACAATCTGCACTAAACTCAAAGGTGATTTTATGCTCTTTTTATACAAGAATATTAAATCCTCCTCCTCCCTCGCTAGGCATTCTAAATGACATGAAGCACATTTTTTTTGTTTTGATAACATAAAGAATTTACTGAATTGAAATATGGTACATGTACATTTGTATACTTTGTAGATATAAGCTTGAATGAGAAGGCCAACTTCTGAAAAGAATATGACAAGTTTTTTCTATAAATGATTGCTTTTTTAGTAAAAATTATAAGCAGTTATAATAATAATAATAATAATAATAATAGTGAAAACCTATAGAGCGCACACACCGTGGGCAGGCATTCATTTGTCCTGTATAATTTGTTATTGTTTCAGATGCCTTTTCATATTAAAAGCCTTTGATTAGTTACCTGTTTAATTATTTATTTGTAATAGGGCCCTGCTAAAAGCAATCCACTGCTTCTTCAGGGTCCTAGCCATTATGTTTCTCAATTTCAATGCAAATGATTTTGCTTGTATTGTATTTTTTTTAAAGGTTTGAATAAATTCAAATTTAATAGGGTAAAAAACTGTTGGGGTAATAGTTATTCATTTGCTCTCTTTGAACTACCAACTCCTCCAATCAGTGGGGCAAGCTTTTGAATTTCAATGTAAATTTGTAAATATTTTCAATTTCAAATTGAATCGTAAGGATTTTATTTCTTTTATTCAATTACAGAGCTCAATCTTTCATCATGTCGCAGTCTCACACCTAACAGCTATATGTGTCTTCAGTCTCTAAAGAATCTTGAAAGGCTCAACTTGTACAGGGCAAAAATAACTGAAGCAGAGATGATACAGGTCTTTAGGTATTTCATTCAGTGTGTTTCTTAGTGAAAAAGCCTGTGATTAGCAACTCACAAAAGTTTCTGATTCTACACCAGCTGCAACAGCTCATACCGTATAACTTTTTTTTAATAATTTGAATGACTTAAAACAGGAGGTCTGTAGACTGTTTCATTGCAATATATTTCCAGATTGAAAATGGAAATTGAATTTCAATGCAATATTTGATTTACAAGAATACAGTGAACAGAGTGCATCAAGCCTCACGGGGTGGAGCTGAGAATGCCAATGGGTGATGCAAATGGTGAAAATCTGATTGTTTTTTCCTAAAGGATATGGTATTAATTTGTAGCAAAGCTCCATCAAAGAGAAATGTTGCTCAGCTGGTGCCATGAGCATCCTTGGACGGTGTGTGCGCTAATAGGTTTTCACACTTATCATTATTATTACCGGTATGTATTTATTGTTCTTTTTTTTTTCCCAGTCAAACTACAGAATTGAGGCATCTAAATCTTGGAGGGATCAGATTCATAGCCATGGACAATGTTGTCCAACAAATAGCACTCTCATGTCCGTAAGTTGTTGTTCATTTCTGCTCTTACAAGTATTTGAAGATCTACTAGTACGAACAACCTTTCCTTAGTTGTATCTGTTAGGACTGAAGATATCACTTTTACTTCAAAAATATTAAATAATAATAATAATAATGAATAATTATATAGCGCCTTTTCTCCAAAATGAAATGCTCCAAATTTTATTGTCCGAAACGGATATTTATTTTGCCCCTTTTCTCGTGGGCCCAGCAGCCACTGGGCAGCGCCAGAAGGACATTGCTCCATCCCCCTCTTGTTGAACGCCAAACAGGGAAGCAGCAACTACCATTTTTTAACGTCTTTTGGTATGACGCGGCCGGGGCTCGAACCCATGACCTCCGGATTATGAGGCGGGCGCTCTATCCACTGAGCCAACACATCGGTATATATATATATTGGTAAAATTCTACGGGTACATGTGTAGATACAAAGCGCTTAATTAGCATAAACAATTAACAATTAACATAGTACAAAATATTTAACAATACAATATAACTACATAAGAATTTGAGAATGGTAACATCAGAATGCAAGCGGGCATTAGTTGAACAAGTGTGTTTTGAGGTGCTTTTTGAAGGTCATTAGGGAATCTGCTTACTTTACAAAATTTGGGAGATTATTCCATGATTTTGGAAGAGTGGCTAAGAATGCCCACTTACCAGCATTGGTTCGACATCTTGGAATATTAAAAACTGTACAAGTGTTGGATCTTTGGTTGTAATTTGAAGGCGTAAACATGAACAAGATCAGTAATATATGAAGGAGAAAGATTATGCAATGACTTAAAAAAAGGCATATGAAGGGTTAAAAACATTAGAATGTAAAAGGAAGATGAGTTGACTTTAATAGGCAATTATTCAACTAAGGAAAGGTTGACTGTATGTAGAATAGAAGTATATAACTCGCAAATAATTTCATTCTGTAGAAATCTACATGACATATTGTATACATGTATTAATAGTAGGCCTACATATATTCATGTACAAGCTGATATTTTTACAGTGGTTTTTGTATAAATTAGCCTATTATTTCTTGTGTTTAGAAAAAGTAGATTGTTTTTATGGAAAATATAATTGGTAAAATAATTACTGTGGTATGAATTTATTGAATAGTGAATTAGTGTATTATCATTCAAATGCCTTATAGGACTACACTGCAAAAAAAATGTTGCTTTATGGGTTAGGAACCGAGGCAGATTTGAGTAGTTGAGGACTTGAGGCGGTGCTACATGTAGTTATGGCTCCTGGTTTGTATGGGTTTTAAAAATAAAGGTATTATCCAACATTTTGATTGGATTTATAAGAAGATGTGTCTTTCTTTTAATTTCACTTTTTACATAAATGCCTGTAACTAATCTGGTAAATAAGTATCTTTTTCTCTTAAGTTACAAAAGTTGATGTAATCCCTTTTGCAATGAAAATCTAAATTTGTATATTAATGGTTGATATTTATTTTCACTTTCTTATTTTACAGACATCTGGAAAGCCTAGACATGTGGAGAGCTAAAACTCTGTCTTTCGTTGGATTGGGGCACCTTGCAACGGGCTGCACTGATCTGCTCGAGCTTGATTTAGGATGGTGGTAAGTGATGCCCCTTTGCCCGCCTCCCCCTTCCCCCCCCCCCCCTCGTGCCCCACCCTCCCCAATTTGGCATCACCCTGAAATATGGTCATGTTTGATCACATACTTTTTTTTAAATCATGATTAAAGCATGCATAAAACGGGCGGTTTTGGGTGGTGTAGTGAGTAAGCTGAGGGGCGGTCTTGGGTGGTTTAGGTGCTAAAGGGTTAAGTTGTATATTCATGAGCAGAATCTGTTTCAAAACCACATTTCCTCTGATTTGTCATGCTTGTTCTTTTCCACTCTGCACTGTAGCTGCAAGCTGAAATGTGAAAATCTGCATGCCAATACATTGTATATAATAGTCTTGTGTCGCTTTTTAAAAATTGTAAATTATTTTTATTTTTTGTCTTTCTGCTCATTTCTCAAAATGCCTCTAAAGTTCGTCCTTTTTTAAAAGGCTGCTGCATGATGTTACCAAATGCTGTCAATTTTGTATGTTTCATTGTTTTATTAATTTCTTGTTCTTTTTCACCCTAGCTCTGATCTTAGTGTTAATACCACTTGGCTTAGGAAGCTTGTATGCAACTGTACCAAACTCAAGAAGCTGTATTTAACATCTATACGGTAAGTCTCAATGTATCAGCAAATATACCAGACATGTACAAACAATTCTTTCTATTTAAGATTATCTATTAAAGATTGAAAAAAATGAGCAAAGAAAATGGAGTTCCTTTAGGATTTGAATCTAAGGCAACCTGATTACCAGACAGGTGCCTTACCAACTGAGCTATGGCAAGCCCTTATAGGACTGACTTTGACATAAGAGCTTGCCATAGCTCAGTCGGAATAGCACCTGTCTAGTAATCAGGATGTCTTGGTTCGAATCTCGATGGAATCCCATTTTCTCTGCTAATTTTTTCATATTTATTTTTGGTTAGTTTCACTCTGTGCTGATATCTATTAAAAAATTGAATAGATGTGTTTTTAGCTTACACTTTGGGACTGTTTCTAGACATGTCATCTTTACTGGAACATAGAGCCCTTTTAGGTTTATCTTAATAAATGTCTGATACTTTTAATAATAAATTTCTCATCGAAAGATTTTTGTTTCCCTATATAAATTAGATAAAAAATTGTAGGCTAATTTATACTGAAATAGAATATGTACTATTGATAGTTAAGATTGAAAAGACTAGCTTTTGTAACACATGGCCAATGAGAGCCCGCACACAGCGGGGGTCAGTTCAGTCTCCCAAACTTGTATGAACAATTGTGATTTTTGTGTGTACAGGAGCATAGCCGATGGAGACTTGTATTCTATAGCAATGAACCTTCCAGACCTCGAGCAATTGGATTTATTAGGAGCTCAACGTGTCAGCCAGCAAGGGGTTACAAAGTATGTACATGTACTTTGTTAGTCCAGTGCCCTGTTACATAAAGAACTACAATCAATTGCAAATTTGAAACTCGTACTCTGATTGGTTCTCTGTGAGGCATTTATGCAATAGATCTATAAAACAAGGACCCTGATTGGCTACTATTGATTTGCAATTGATTGTAACTCTTTCCTAGGTCTGGGTCCAGGAGCAGCGGGCATGATGGGCACGATTCCACCCCTGGCTCTCCCTGCTACAAGACAAAATACAAGATACAAGATGATTACTCCCAAATTTTCAAATTAGTCCCACCACCTTCAAGACCCCCCCCCCCCTCTCCCACGTCATTCCAGGAGCAATTTAATTGACAGGTATTTTGGTTCAAAATTATCCACGGTGTACTAAAATCTGAATGTTGGTGATTTTTCCACCCTCCCCCTTCCAAGGAAATCTTGGATCTATACCTGTGTAGATTTGAATTTATTGAAATATATATCATAAAATGCTTAAGTAGAGCTGACATTGTAAATATATGCTATAATATACATATTATTGTTCTTCTGAGGCATAAAATAATTATTATTTTGTTTATAGTATTCATGTTTTGTTCCAAGTCCATTCCTGTTAAATAAGACTACAGATTCAAGTTTTGTTATTATGAACAGATTTTCCCAGTCCCAATTTCAAACATGTGTCTACGTGTATGTGCCCATGTTTTCAGTATGACAATTTCATATTTTGTTATAGCAAAGTAAACAGCTTGGTCCTGAGTATCTCACTGTAATAGGAGTTGACCTAATATAAAGAATTAAACTATGTCTTCATTTATTTAATTTTCCTTTCTCCAGGATATTAGGGAAGTGTCCTAATCTAGTGTTCTTGGATGTGTCTTTCTGCTCACAACTTACCTTAGATGTCGTATCTCAACTCAGAGATCAGTATCAACACGTTAGCATCAAGAAGAGTTTTACAATGTAAGCCCCACCTATTCATCTTTATGTATGGTTTTAAAAAATGTATGGTTCAAAATCTCTTTACCTTCTGTTCCTGCTTTTGAATCTAAAAAAATATATCTATTATTTAATGAATAAGATAAAGTAGACAGTTAATGCAGTATTTATGGCCAATTTATTGTTAATCTTTGTCTTCTGATGGTTTGAAAAGGAGTTAATTGACACTGTAAATTAACTCCTGAGGAATATGGCTGCCGTCAAAAATTCCAGATAAACAATAAATTGGCCATTAATAATGCATTAACTGTCTACGTTGTCCTTTTCAAATTGGAGCCAATATGTGAAGCTTTACAATACTATCTAATGAAATACATGTATAAAGATTTAGAATATTTTTATTGTTCAGAATAATAATAAGAATATGTATTTATATAGAGCAGCCAATATATGAACAGATATATTCTACTGTGCTTTAAAAAATGTTACAGAGCTCCAATATTGCTACTGCATAAAGAAACACACATAAAGATAATCAAAAACTATCATGATCTTCTGTTCCTGCCTTTAAGATTGAAAGAAATATATCTAATATGAAATATATTTATAAAGATTAAAAGTAGTTTTACCGTTCAGAATAATGATAATTAGAAGATATATTTATATAGTACACCCACTATATGAATAGATATCTTCTATTGTGCTTTAAAAAAATGTAACAGAGCTCCAACATTGCTACTGCAAATAGAAACACAGATAAAAATAATAAAAGGCTTCCAAAAATAAGTGAATCTTCAACAAAAAATTTGAAAGATAATTTTTGAATTATTGGATAGAGCTGTTGCGTGCTACATGTACATTGTAAGTATTAAGACATTAGAGTATGGATCATTGTACAGTACTTTTGATTGGCTATTACAAGTCGGTTAGTATTTTTTTATGTGGTTGAGAAAATATATTCTTTTTTAATTACTCAGACAATCTATATATAATGGTATGTTTTATTGGAAAATAAAATATGCATCAAAGCCCGGAGGCTTAATTGTACCATTTTTTTTTTTTTACATATTCAAGATTTAACAACTTACACATTAACATAAAATAAATACAGACACACAGGATGATGAATGTTTCCTAGTGAGAGATAGGTGGTAGAAAAAGGTTGAAGTAAGAAGGGAAAACAACCGGAGCACAGAAAAGAGGAGAGAAAGTGAAGTGCAGAGATAATATATAGAGCATTGAGAGTTATCATGCGTATTGTATAATAAAGATTATTGATTAAGTGTAACTCTTACCAGAAAAAAGTATCATATGCAATTGACAAAGGGGAGATGGCTGGACTGTCAAAAATTAAAGGAAATACAAGATTGAGAAGCAACCGCATTTACTAGCTCCATCTTAATCAACATTTGAATCCACAAACTATATAAAATTATATCATGTAGTATAGTCAAAATATATATTATTGCATCCTGTTTCATCTTGATAGAATAACTCAATAAGGTAATAAAAAAGAACAGTCAACATTTTGATTATTCAGCAAATTTTTTGTTCAGATTTAAGAGGCTGGTCAATCAGATTGCAAAAAATGATGTAAAATTATCAAATAAGAGGGAAAATAATGTAAATGAGTCTAAACATCGATATCAACAGGTATGAAAAACAAAACAAAACAAACTGAATAGTAGGTTAAAGTTAAAAGGTGTATAGGACTAAAGAGTCTAGTGATGATGCTGGCAAAAATTCTTATGGCAAGCATTTCAATATGACAATTCGTTATTAGTCTTATCACGAACGATATTGGACTGTTCTTATATCGTTCAGTTCTGCATCTGATTGGATAGAACTTGCTTGGGTTCCTGAGTTGCCTTGTTTGATTTGGCAGTACATGGGGAAGCCAGTGTTAAAATTCTTGTGATAGAACAATACTTCGAGCAAATTTGACACAAATACTCTTATGTCGTTCTTCTCTAGTTTGGGACTTGGTGATATTAAGTGCATGATCATATGTTTCGTAATTGGAACCTAGAATTAGTCGTAGAGCCCGCCTTTGAATTCGTTCTAAACAAGCTATTTGCTACCAGGGGGTCACACGGGCACAGCGTACTCAACCAGTGGGCGAATGTATTGCCTGAATTTTAGCAGCAAATCTTCCACAGGTAATCTGAACGGTACAAGTGAGCGAAGAATGAACATTTGTTTGATAGCTTTCAAGATCATATTGGTCACTTGTGAGTCCCACGTTAGATCTGATGGGATGTGGATCCCAAGGACTTTCGTAACATTCACCTCGGTGAGGGTTTGGTTATTTAATGACAGGTTAAGGGGAGTCGGTTCTTGTCTACCAAAGTCTACACACATTGAAATACATTTACTGGCATTCAATAACATTTCATTTACAATACACCAAATGTTTAGAGAGTCCAGGGTGCCTTGAACCTGACTGGTCGCACCCTGTGGGATTGACTCCACGATAGTCATCGTCCACATACTTCCAGTACATGTACCTCATTTCACAATTGCTGAGAGCATCATTAATGAGGATCAAGAAGAGCACGGGTCCGAGCTTTGTGCCCTGTGGTACTCCAGCTTGCAAGGACTCTATGTCAGACAAGACTCTGTGGTATCGAACACGCTGGGTGCGGCCAGTGAGGAAGCTTGGGACCCATTTTATGATGAAGCCTCGTGGGTTGAGTTCAATTAACTTTCTAAGAACAACAGTATGATCAACCCGGTCGAAGGCCTTGGAAAAGTCAGTCACGATAACAGATGATCTGTTACCAAGCTTGTCAGCATTTGTACAGAGGTCTATTAGGCAATGCGTTGTTGACCTACCACTGCGACTTCCAAATTGGTTATGATCAAGAAATTCATTTATATCTGACAGCAGCGATTTAGTAATAAATTGTTCGGCGATCTTCGAAAAATGATCGGTGAGAGCGATAGGACGGAGTTGAACCAGTCTTGAAGGTGTCTTCTTTGGCACTGGAACAACGATGGCCTGCTTCCATTGTTGCGGGACTATTCCATCACAAAAAGAGGCATTTAGAATTTCACATAAAGGGGTGCTCAGCTCAATCTTTATATACATGCAATATAATCATGAAGACATTTTAAATATTTTTTTAAAATATTTTTTTAAAATATAAAACTTACAATTTTAAATACCATTTGAATTATGTACAGGTAGATCGACATCAAAGTGTAAGGTATATATGGGGATTTAATTTTATTTGCTTTCGAATTGTAGTGATTCTGATGCAGAATAATATTAAATTATTTACATTGACGTAATTTGATTTGATTTGATTTAATGTTAATGGGTGACCTTTGATTGCAAAGCATGAGATATGGTTTGCTTCTTTATAAATCTGCAACAATTTCTCATGCTGTTTGCAGTGATCTAAACCTAAGAAAACTAACAGTAGCTAGAACTTCCAAATGCTTGATACCAGAATTTTGAGGAATCAATCATTTGAAATATGTTTAGGTTAGAATAATATTCGTTACAATGCTTTGTAGGGTATTTTTATCAGTGTGTAGTCCTTCCATTCAGCTAATATAAAAAAAACATAGTCCTACATTCAATTGTTTCAAAACATTCATGTCTGAATGATGGTTCCTGCATTTCACCCTGCCTATGATAATAGCGATTTTAATTATAAATGTGATAGTAATGTTTAAGTACAATGTAGACATGTCTTTAATACACAACACACAAGTAATATATTTATATGTAAATAGTGATACATAAATAATAATATATTGATACACAACATACATATATGTGAACAGAACAATCTTATACATGTGGAAAGACAAAGAGAGCATACATTAGAAATATAATTTTGTTATATTACCAGCAATATTATCATCCTCATCTTATGATAGCATTTCTTATCTACTTTTTATACATGTACCTTATACGCATGTCAGTATAGCATTTATTATCCTCATCCTCATCATAGTATAGCATTTATTAGCTTCATCCTTGGTGTAGTATATAACATTTATTATCATTATCCTCTCATTGTAGTATAGCATTTGTTATCTTCATTTTCATCTTAGCATAGCATTCATTATCCTCATCACAAATACAATAAAATATACTTTTTTTTGTAATTTATTTGAAATTAATGCCTAACCAAAAAACATGTCACCGCTAAACCTGGCAAACTGATAGGTAAAATCATCATTGAAAAGAGTATAAAATAATGTTCAGTGATCAAAATTTTAATTATATATATTTTCCTCTCGTTATAAACCTATGATATTCTATCTATTCTCAAATTTCCCCTCGTAATTCCTGAAATCATGTTAACTATTTACAACCATCTTAGTTAATGTTGATGTATTTTTAAACCTTGTATGTTTCCCCCTCTTCTTATCTTATTATTCAATGCACTTTGAAACCCTATTTCTTTTTTTTTAACCCTTTTACAAGCATCCTGTCGTTAATCACATGTTTAAACCCTAACCTTATTTTGCCCTAACCATCTTATTGTTGATTGCATTTTAAACCCTGTCTTGTCCTTTTTTTTGTTCTCCCCTTTTGTCCAATAGAGGGAGCAGGCATCGCTATTGCGATAGCTCAAGCTCGCGCATTCTGCACAGTTGACCACCCCGTAGTCATGCCTCCCCGTCTCACTATGTAACCCGAATGTCTGGTCATGGGTAGATATGACGCCTGTACACGAGCATGTCTTTTCGTTTTGTTCATCCATTTCTTATGCCTTTTAATGTGGTGCTCCGAACCGATCCATATACTGTGCAATAATAATATTTTGTAATAGTGACATAGGTCTGAATAAGGACAGAGGAATTGTCTTTTTATTGTGAAATGTCAATGTATCAGAGGGTGGTTGTTATAGTGGATTGTATTTATGCAGGATAGTCCATTCTAAGAGCAGGGGTGTTTAATGATAATAATGGTTGCTTTTCGTAGTGCCCAGAGCTGTGATTTGTTTTTGCTCATAGCACCCCAACATTTTTACACCGGTCTTAGCTGAGTAGCCAAACATATGGTTCTAGGACAACTACCTCCTGGGCAATTACCCCCGCACAACTAGACCTGCCAAAAATCTACCCCCTAACTCTATACACCTGCCAAAAATCTACCCCCTAACTCTACACCTAACCCTAACCGTATTTCTGGGGGTATTTGTCCTGGGGGTAATTTTCCAGATCTGCAAACATAGCAATTTAGCATATCAGGTATCCATTTTCACCTGGGTGGGGAGAAGCAGTTTTTCTGAAATGCCTTGCATAAGGAATAGGTAATTCATGGAGCATTGATTGACATTACATTGATATTAACCTGAAATAGTTCTGAAATACTTATAACAGAAGGCCTACAATGTAGTAAAAGAAATACTAGTAGTTAAAAAATATTTTGCATTTATACATTCATCCGTTTTTACAGTCTTATTATTATTCCTGGAAAATGGATTTCAAGTGTTCATCATTCTCAGGGGAAAATTATAATATTTTTTTTCTTTGAGGGGAGGGGGGGGGGCAACTTTCAAGCTTGACGACATGTTTACTATTTGTATCTATCTTTAAATAATCAAGTTTAGACCAATCTGACTTCAGAGCAATGTAAGTTCATGGCGGCTATACATGTAGCTGGGGGGGGGGGGGGGTGGCTTCCAATGCACTATGCATGTGCCATGTGCACGTCTGTACATTTTCCTTTGTTATGCATACATACGCACACATGGAGCATGCATAGTAAATTGGACACCCTGCAGCCATGGCCGCCACAAGACAAAACTTCGCCTAAACCGAATTCGTCTGTAAGGAGGGGTGATTTGGGTATTTCTTGGGCTATTTCCCTGAACCCCCTGGCTTTTTTTTTCAATGCCACTAATTGACGCATGTTGGTAAAAGCACCTCCACCCCCCCCCCCCCCCCAAAAAAAATAATAATAATAAAATAAAATAAAATAAAATAATAATAATAATAATAATAAATAAATACAAATAATGAAATGAAAATATTTGCAAAATAACTGCCAAAGTAATGAGTATTATCACATACATTCAAGCATGTAACATCAAAATTATTTTCTGAGTGTTTCAAGCAAAAGGTATCCCATGTGCAAATTTTAAAAAAAAATTATATCCAGTGGGGTGTACCACAAAAACTTACGATTTATTAAAAGTTACGATTGATTTTTTTCTCGGAAGCCTCATCATAGACAGGATGGTCCAAAGTTGATGATCTTAATCCTAACTCTAGCCCTAACCCTACTCTTAGTCATATCCAAATCCTAATATATGACTGTACCTGGTTTTCAAATGAGGCTACCAAGAAAAAATCAATCGTAACTTTTAATCAAGTCTTTGTGGTACACCCCACAGGTTAGGTTTCCCTATCCATGCACATCTGAGCACTTGTGTCTTGTAAATTTTGTGTAAAATCGCAGCTGGTTCGCTTCCATTGTACATGTCGTTGGCAATAGGCAAATTGCATGAAATGTGCATGAATGTGTAAATAATTGCATCATGTGTATATTAGTTTCATCATTCATCTGCCCATGTATAAAAGATTGTGCATCAGTGTCTTAATAATTGTGCACCAATGCCTGAATAATTGTGCACCAATTTCTGAAGAATTGTGCACCAATTTCTGAAGAATTGTGCACCAAAGTCTGAATAATTGTGCACCAATGTATAAATAATTGTGCACCAATGAATAGTTGGGCACCAATGTCTAAATAATTATGCACCAATATCTGAATAATTGCACACCAATGTACGAAAAATTGTGTGCCAATGTCTGAATAATTGTGCACCAGTGTCCCAATAATTGTGTACCAATATCTGAATAATTGCACACCAATATACAAAAAAATTGTGTTCCAATGTCTGAATAATTGTGTACCAATGTCTAAATAATTATGCACCAATGTCCCAATAATTCTGCACCAATGTTCCAATAGTTGTGTACCAATTTCTAAGTAATTGTGCACCAATGTCCCAATAATTGTGTACCAATGTCTGTATACCTCCTTGCTTTCAGTGCACCCTCTGCTCTTCCAAAGACCCACGCTCCTGTGATTAACACAAATCAATTCATGACCGGGGGAGTGCAGCAGTTACATGTACTTTTATTCCAGCTCAGTATTTGAAATGCCCTCCCATT
This sequence comes from Paracentrotus lividus, assembly GCA_940671915.1. Classification (NCBI taxonomy): domain Eukaryota; kingdom Metazoa; phylum Echinodermata; class Echinoidea; order Camarodonta; family Echinidae; genus Paracentrotus; species Paracentrotus lividus. The sequence goes on along the minus strand of CALNVZ010000641.1, from coordinate 10,187,509 downwards.
TTAATCTGTACTTCTTCCTTTAACAAAATATCAAAACACCCACATGTACCTCTTCAATAATGTAATTCTAATATTTTTGTGTTATTGGAATTACTATTTTATAATTTTTATATGCATTATTTTGTATTTACTATATTATTTTGTAAAATGCTTGAAGCAATTCAATGGATGTTGCGCTATCAATGCATGTATGTATGCATTCCCATTGAAGACGTGAATTTAAAAGTCCAATTTTTGGCTAAATTGAGTAAACCCACTTGTAAGGAATTCAAATGTGACTTTTAAGTGAAAAATAAGTCTGTAAGCACCTGTCCCTATCAAAATACACATATGTGCATAAAGTATTCAAGTGAAAGTGTGCTGATTATCAATGATAAATGACAAATGATACCTGCCAACTTTGCCAGTGTTTAGTGGTGACATGACACTAATGTGCCCTAGGGCAATGGAGGCACGCTTGCGAATGTGTGGGTATGCAAAATGCATGATCGTAATTTGAAAGCATGTAGAAATCCTATATCTTGACTGTAGTTTTTAAAGAGAGCTTCATTAACATGTACAATGTAGGAGGAGGGGCCTGTTACATAAAAACTTCCTATTCTAGTAACTTTGCCATCAATGGTAACTACCGTGGTAACGGTGCTCAACAGCCAATCAAAATGCAGTATTTCATGAAAGAAAACATTGATGACAAAGTTACGATAATAGAAACTCTTTATACAACAGGCCCCAGAAATGCAAACCTGTTACAAATGTATCTGCACTGTGTGTGTGTGTGTGGGGGGGGGGGGGCAATCAAAAACTGCTGCGCTTTCAGCAATGCTGTGTCAAGATTTTAGTCTTACAGATCTTTTGACAACAAATCAGTATTTAAGGGCCATAACAGTATCTTTGGTGAAAAGAACAAACAAATCAACAGTATTTTCATCGTCCAAGTCCAGTGGGGCAAAACCATATTTTTTAAGAAAATTGTAAAATTTTTGACAAGAGACGGCGAAAGTAAAATATAGTGCAAAAATTGAACAGCTGGCATCCCAAGAGTACATTTTGTTGTGTTGTAAATTTGATTAAAACCTTGTACTTCTGAGTTTATGAAATGGTGATTTTGAGAATGCATTCCCCCACACATTCTAATGTGTCATTTCATTGTGCTAAGGCCACTATAATGATATGCATATAATTCTTGCAATGTTAAAGATGTATTTATACAACTGCTATAGTTTTTCCAACTTGATGCTAAATAACCAATGTTGTAAATAAGTGCTTTTTTATCATGATAATATTTTTTTTTAATTACTTTTGCATTCCTAATCATCTTTACATTTATACATATTGTGCTACTTAGAAAACATTTAATTATAGAGAGGTTGGTTTCACTAGTATTTAGGAAATTTAGTTTTGAATGTAGAGAATTTAGTTTTAAACATAGAAGAAAAAAGTGCTGTTTTACTTGCATATGGTCATATTCAAACTAAGTGGGACATTTAGCTGAAATTTTAATGTGGCGCTGTGCCTTTGAAAAAAAAAATCTAGTTACTTTTTTCAGATTTTTTAGCTTAAATTAATTATCATGGACTACTCTTAGTCGGCATAAACACACAGGTAATTTTGATCTAGTTATTTACTTGAATTGTTGCAATCAAGGCACTCGTCGTGTCACTCACGTTTTGCATGTCGTGTCACTCACGACACATAGAGGTGAACCATTTCTGGGGAATTTCCAGGACCAATTGTAAAGTTCAAATCCAACTGGTAATGACACATGCCACTCCTACATTATACATAATATGGTAGTCATGATCCATTTATAACCTACAAGTGCAAAGATATGCTCCCTTCTATCAGTCCAAATGTCGTGTCACTCACATTTGATTATGACCATATGTAATTTAGTTTTAGCTGTAGAGCATTCATGTAGTTTTACTTGCATATACATGTACATTTTAATTTAATTTCAGCTGCAGAGAATTTAGTTGTACTTGCCTGGGATTTAGTTTTAGCTAATATAAATACTAAATAAAACATTTACTTTTACTTGATAAATGCATTGTAATTTGTAAATACCATAAATATTATATTTTTACAAATCAATGTTTTATTTATATGAGAAGTGTAATATAGGTCATGATAACATGTATGTTTTACGATTATACAACTACTTACGCACAAACTATACCATGTTAATAAATGTCCATGCACATTGCTAATACAATGTACATTTAGTATCATTCAAAATACTGTTTCTTTATAATCTTTATTATTCTCACAGAGAAAGAATACAAGAGACAGAGAGAACCAGTCACTCCAGACACTGACCTCTGAGAATAGACCACTTTACTAAGTTATTATAATTTCTCCCTGTTTCTTTCCTGGCGACATAGGAACAATGTATTCCTTGAGAATGAGCTACAATACATGGAATCCAGTTTGCATACATTAGTTGTTGCTATGTCAGGCTATGTCAAGAACACCCTTTGTTTCAAAAGTATGCATAAAATTATAATAACTTAGTAGACTGGTCTATACAATATCATTAGTCCAGAGTCTAATCAGACTGTCTTCCTACAATGTATAATGGTGATCTCATCAAGTGTGCTTCTAAACAAAAAGCCAGTGCATGAGGTTTAGCCTAAATGCAGTCCAGCAACAGGCTAGACTCTGGCACATACACAAACAGGTTTGGGTAAGATCATGGTGCTATTGTTCAACACAAGATTGTTTAGAACCAGCAACCATGACAACACCACCATTATGACATCACACTTCGGTACTCTATACCTTGAATTCCATTAGTTGATCTGTGACCCTTTACCTTTGACCTACATAAGAGGAGAGAAAACAATCTAATTACAGTTGTATACAGAAAATGACACATTAAAGAAGGGCGATACTGAAAATGATGAAATGAAAGAATATGATGAAATGAAAGAATCATTAAGCACAAAAAGATGACAGAGTCCATGTAAAGTTCATATGCTCTCAGTATTTATTTCATTTATCCTCCATCTTATAAGTAGGGTTGGGCAAATAATGACTTTTTTCTGAAAAGTTATTTCAAACAAGTTACTTCTATAGTAAAATTTGATGTAGAATCCAAAAATGACAATGATTTTTGTGTACGATGATGTCTGACGTCGCTAAAGTGCAAAAAAACAAAATAGTGTATTTTGCCCATTCATCACACTCTTTATAGGTATAAACCGGTTTTATTTTGTTTCTTTATGGATTTTGATGGTTTAAAAGCTCAAATCTGACAATTTTAGCATGACCAAACGTACCTAGTATGGTTATAGGTGTTATTTAGTGATTTTGATATGAGGTGATTTTTGCTCGATATTGACTGAAACTAACTACCAAACTACACTAACAGTCAACTTAGGTAGGATTACTTATGTTGGATTAATCATGTTGGGTTCCCTGACACCCAAAAGCCATATAAAAACGCAATAAAAGTGGTTTATACGTATAAAAAGTGTGATAATTGGGCATAATACGCTATTTTGGAGGCCATTTTGTTTTTTTGCACTTTAGCGACGTAAGACGTCATCGGATGCAAAAATAATTGTCATTTTCAGTTTCTACGTCGAATTTTACTATAGAAACAACTTGTTTGAAAAAAAAAGTTGAGATTCGCCCAACCCTATTATAAGCATGATATACAATTTCTCACAAAAAGTAGGTCAGTTTGTGGCAAATTTGGTCAAAATCCTCCTCAAGTAATCCATTTGAAATGCTGAAAATAGACCTACACATGTAACAACATGACTTTTCAGTATAATACAGTCTACTCCCATTAAAATGAGACGCTCAGGACTTGGATAATTACCTCATTACTATGAAAAACTATTACCAAAAAATAACAAATAAAATAACATAAACACATAGAGACATGTGCACATTTTTAAGATTAGAATTAAGAGAACTGTCTCATTAAAACAGGAGTAGACTGTATTACATTCATATCTATCTTACATGTGTAACGGCATGTAAGGTATTACATTAAATATATACAATAAACACAACAAATTGTTTGCTTTGTTCCTTCAAACAATGCTCAGATTCCTATAAATCTAGGAACTTTCACAAAATTCTGGAATTTTTTAAAAGGAAGTATTTTGTGAAAATGGAAGGAGTTCAATGTTACAATGTAAGGGAGAAAATGCCACACTCTGTATCTATCTTGACAGAGAAAAATTGGTCTATATTGGAATATAATCTGGTATTCTGATTCTATGTATAGAATAGAAGAAAAAGAAATCATTCTAAATGTCAATCGTTTGCGGACAAATGGAAATAATTGATACAAGAGAGCTGTATCTACAGATCTCAGTCAACCACCAAATACATGTACATGTTTCAGGGTCAATATACACCATTGAGATCAGATTTGGTTTGACAGAATTTTACGTTTAAAATATTACAACCTTACCACAAAGTTAAGTCGGTACCCTGTGCTTAATCTGACTTGGAAATAGGGTGGATGTTATTATGAGGTCCTTGGAACCAGAACACTTTGCTTGTTATATCCAGGCTGTGCTTCAACAAGTCGTTTGTATTAATAAAACAAACATTTAGTACACATTCCTATGAGAAAAGGTGTTGAGGTGAAACTAAGTATTTGGTCTTTACAAACAGGTACTGTAATCGTTGAAATATTCGCGGTACATTAATTTTCGCGGATTTCGCGCAAAGATCGGCAGGTGCGAATTTAAAAACCCTTGAATATAAGAGCATGTTTTTTATGAATGTATTGGGTGCGTTCAATTGCGTGCTTACTAACATGCAACATGAATTCAAGAACTTGTGAACATTCTTTGAGGTCGCTCAGCACGAAAAATTAATTGCGCGAAAATGACAGCGAATACAGTAGTCATTTTTATTTTTTTAACCTGTTGAACCATACGGAAGTGCAGCGCGAGCAAATTTACAACAAATAAGATTTCTAATCACAATAATCACATATGTGCCAAAATGACATGACTCCGTGAGTTACAAAATCAATGTAAAATATCAAAAAATTCACCACGATTAAAGCTGAACAAATAATAAAAATTACAAATCAAAATTGTATACTTATATCCCTATTTTCAAAAAGTATATAAACAATATCTAAGCCGCCATTTGAATACATCCCAGTGAATAGTCAGTGGTCAATATTATATACAGATACATTTCAAAGCACCAACTCAAATATATAATGGTAAATCTGCATAGTTTATATCTCAATCTCAGCAGTAATAACAAAAACAATGTTCTAAACTTCAAGGAAAAGTCCTGTTGTAGGAAAAGTCAACAAAAAAAAATACAAGCTTTCAAATTATGTTCATGGTATTCAGGGAAAGTATTACTGTAAATAGGACCAGTGCCTAGGATTGCTCTTTAAATGTCCTAATAGTTATAATGACAAAAGCAGCTGAAATGTTAGGGATGAATATTTGTATGTAGTCCCATACATGTATTTTTGTGTGCTGAGCATGTGGCTGTCAGCAGAATTGAGTTAATTTCTTTTCATTTTAGCGATCCCAAAACCTTACAGCACACATCTATTCTCACATGGACATGAAGGTGAATTGTAATAAATCTCTTCAAATAACTTTGAAGGTAGTTTCTTCTACAATTCAATCTCACAACAGGACATTTCCTTTGAAATTCAAATTATTTAAAAATACCCAGATGTTTTAGTTGACGGCGTAAATACAAATGTATATCACAGTGCCATCTCTTCAAGCAATACTGATAATAAAACAATAATGAAGCATATTGTGGACAGATATTTTTGAAGAAATGCTATGGAACACATACAATCTTAGATTTATGTCACTTCTTTTCCATATCTATATATTTACATTTAAATTTACATTCAAAATTAAAACTTCCAACCTTGACAAATCTATGGTATCTCTGAACCAATCAAAATATCTTAATGAAGATACAAGATATTTACCCAAAATATAGCGATACATAAACAATAAGAAATTAAAGATACATATATACAGATATATATAAAACAGATCAAGATATAAATATGAATAAATTTATATAAACATTGAAATATAATGATGGAAGAAAATTTGTATCATCCAGTTTTAATATTTTGTAATTTCAATTTTTGTTCTTAAAGACAGGTTTATGGCTAAAATAATTGTGTAAATATATTACCATCCTTTACCAAAACTTAGATTAAGAGATGAGATTTAACTGACTGATAGCAAAAATATTAATGCTTGCAAAATAATGTTTTAAAAATGTTGTTTCTGTATTGCAATATTACTCTGTAGTCCACTGTAATTCAAAATGATGAAAGTATGGCCTAAACAAAGAAAGCCCAAATTGAAAAATCAGGAAAGAATGAATGATGAATTCGAAAGCAATAGAAAGAAATGTATATCAAATCAGAAAGGCTATGACATCAGTGACATTGGTTCAAGCGTGTTGAACTACTTTCCCCTTATATCTGAGTAACTACAAAAGCTAGAATTAAAGCAATCAGAGGTATAGCTGCTTTTTTTAGAAGAATTACAAGAACGCAATACCAAAACTGTGTATTTGTAAAAGATTTACGCCTTGGTTCACCTGGAAAGGTAGTTAACATAATATCCCAAACTAATAGAATACTACTTTAATACCACATGTCAGAAAGTTTTCTTTAGATTAATATTTAATTCGGTTCTTGCTTTGATTTTTTTTTTTCTTCTGATCATTGATCATCCTTTGAGCTTCTAATGCATAATTTGAATGAAGATACTACATGTGTATTCCATGTAAAGACTTAACTTTGATAATTAAAAAAACTTTAAAAACAATACTAGGCCACAACATCGCACAAAGATATTGAATCAAAATGTGCATCCAACAATTTTCTTTGGTCAACTAAATAAAAAAATGATTTATTATAACAATACAATACTACAAGACTGCATGTAATCATCACAAGCTATACAATTTGGTCAGTTGTTGTAGTTGCTATCTACAAAGTTTTTACCTAAATCTACACCAAACAGCTCAAAATAAAAAATACATGTATCTAGGAATGTAGCTACAGGAATACATGAGGTACTCATATTTGGAGATGTAGTGACCTGTCAGTAGCGGACGCAGCCAGATTTCATACAATTGATTTATCGGGCCCATGCGTAAACATAATAGAGCCGCTTTTGTCCCCGGACAATTGGGCCCCCGAAACGCATTCAATTCGATTTTCTTGGATCCGCCCCTGCCTGTTAAGGGTAGAAGGGCTTTATTGCCTCCTTTTATACCGAGTTAGCGCCCTTCTGGTACAAAAAAAAAATATCTTTGTCCCAACTAAAATTCTACATACCTGACGCATAGAGACTTGTGCGCATGTTGGAAATTAGGACTGGGAGAACTGCCTTGTTAGAACAAAATATTGTTGTATGCATCCTCATTATAGATAGGAAAAGACTGTCTTTAGTATCAGTATTATCTCAGAGGCCCATATTCACAAAGGTGGCCTAAAGTTAAGGCAAGCTTAAATCTGTTGTTTAAATATGGCTAGCAAAATTTTGCAATGTCCTTACACGTTTACTGGATTCTGGAATCATGCTTAGTGGTCGGGAAAACTTTTATACTTATCATTCCTATGCAGTTTTTAATAGTTTAAGTACCGACAATTCTGATAAATCGAACATTTACTTTGCAAGATTTTATCCCATTTTGCTAGTCAAAAGTGGTCATTGCTCATTGAAGCAAGCATCATTTTCAGACTTTTTGGTGTCAAATGATAGTTGAGGATATGAGCTTTCTGTACATATAAATCTTTCCCCCTAACAACCATATAATTCTTATTTGGTAGCCGTTTCAGAAGTGTATAGTAGGCTTAAATTTAGGCCACCTTTGTGAATACGGGCCAGAGTTTCACGTGATTGGATGTAGACAAGATTATGAAATGTTCTTTTGTGACAATCAGTAATATTACCTTGAACATGTGAGCTTCTGGTAGTTGGATCTGCTACTATCTCCCGACCGCACAATGACAAAGCAGTTACTAGACTTCTTGTCCTAGCTGGCGCTGTTGCAATTGAGGTACGTGTACATGGTAATTTTACTGATTGTGACAAAAGAACATTTTCGTAATCAGGAGTAGACTGTATTTTGAATAACCCCACTCCCCATTTGTGTTCAGAAAATACATGTAAGTTAGCTAAATTTCACATTCAATTAAAAAAAATAGTTGAAATACAATTAAATATCTGAACATTTCACGACTAGTCAATACGTCTCTGAGTCGGAAGTATCGGCATTACTCTCCGTTCTGCTACGATTGCCTTCGTTAAAATCTAGGCTAGTGGAATTCCTGGTCCTGCCGAGCTCTCCGGAGAGCGCTAGAGCGATGCGGGAGGAATTGATGGTGGAGTTACCGGGTGAGAAGGGCATCATGTGAGCTAGGATAAGAGCCAGGCAGTCGGCAACCTTATCGGATGATGCACAGCTTAGTGCAGGCGTGTAACCTGAGGAATTCGGAATTCAAACATGATAAAGTAAGATATGAGCCAATAAAAAAAATGGGAAATGAAAGAGCTTTAGTTCAGACAATTTCTACAAGACCTTCAGTAAACAAAAGAATAGAAAAAAAACAACAAACAAACAAACAAAACAAAACAAACAGAAAAAAAAACAAAGAAAAAAAGAAAAAAAAAGAAGCTGAATTAAAAAAGAAGAAGTAGAATTGTGTCAAATTCACAAAGAACTCGCATGGAAACAGAGGTTGGGTGTTTTCTTTTACACTGGTATGGTAGTCTGAAACGTTCACATCTATATCATCAATATAAAACTCGACTGTAATTCAAAAGGAAATTACATTTAAACAAATATTTATTTATCAATCATGCAAATCTTACACATTTATGTTACATCAATATGTGAGTGTCTCAAGTAAAAAACATTTTCCTGCATTCGCAATCAAGAAGACACATTTGGTTTTTTGACTGAAAGGTATTCATGAAGAAAAAAAATATATACAGGATTGAATATAGGAGGGGAAGAGTACCAAGTCTAAGAACAAACCTTTGTTGTCTACTGCTAGAAGACTTGCTCCTCTCGTTATAAGATCTTGGACCACAGTGACTAGGCCTCGAGATGATGCTATATGCAATGGCCTGAGGAAGATATCAACAAAAATCTTGGTAAACATTTCAAAGATAATTGATGATAAATAGAAGGACAGCATACTCCTCATAAACTACCTGCTACAAAAGTATTTGAGATATGTCCAAAAAAAGAAGAAAAAAGATGAAAAAAAGGACTATGTATAAGTTGATTTACTATGGTGAGCTAAAAGCCTTTAATCAGGCTAGCTACTCTTTCAGCATACATTGTATATTTCCATGTTCTAAAAACTTTGAACAAAGACCTCTTTGTTTCTCCTTTCACATATGATAAGTTTTCGCATACTCAATTAACCCTTTAGCACCTAGAGACTGCGTGAAAAGTGTCAGCTTACTCCCTTATGGAAAGGGTTTTGCTGTGTTTGCATCAGGGTGTTTCAATGAAAAATCCTTGTAGCACATAATTTTTTTGTGCATAATCAGACAGCACACATACATGTATAATGGGTTATGCACAACAGTATGGGTATGTTTGATCACATTATTTTGTGATACATGTATTATCATGACTATAGCATTCTTAAAAGAGGGGCGGTTTTGAACGGTTTAGGGAGTAAGCTGACGGGCGGTCCTGGGGCAGTTAAGATGCTGAAGGGTTTTGACTTTCATTTCATGAAAATTTGGCATTTCGTCATAAAAATATGAATTATAGACTTTTGAAGTACAACTTACGTTTCTCCTTTGGTGTTTGGCATGTCTAATACTCTTACATCATCAATCTTCTCTAAGATCATCAGAGCGCATCCTTCGTGTGTCTGCACAAGCAACAACGAGAGAAAAGAAGACATTTGTCAAGGCAGAGTTTACATATATGTGCATATGGTTTATTATAAAGTGTGTCCCAGAAAAAGCAAATAATTAGTCATTTTTCTTTGTGAAAGCATGCCAAGCAATTAATTAAATATAAAGTGCATAATATCAAAGTTCATCTTTTCTTCTTTTGGACACCTACATTTTTGTAATACAATACAAAAGAGCTACAAGTGGGTGAACAAGAGGATTTTGAAATTCAAATGTCAAATCTGGTTTGCGCAAATCAAAGTAATAGGAATCGCACATGAATCCTGCAGCAAGGGACGACACTTTGTATTCACCATCAATGAGAGATTTGATGAATGGAACTTTTCAAAGAATACCAAAGAAATGCTAATAAACCATCCCTTTGTTCAACAAGGTAGCTTGCGTCCTTCCTAATCCAGCCCATTCATTTCACCCTTGTTTTAAATAATGAATAATAATTATAGACTTTTGAAGTACAACTTTGTATTCACCATCAATGAGAGATTTGATGAATAGAACTTTTCAAAGAATACCAAAGAAATGCTAATAAACCATCCCTTTGTTCAACAAGGTAGCTTGCGTCCTTCCTAATCCAGCCCATTCATTTCACCCTTGTTTTAAATAATGAATAATAATTATTTAGTCATACAACTGTTTAGCCTAAAACAGAAATACATGAACAGTTCAACCTTGCTTATCCGGCCATGTTGGGACCAGCACACCTCTGTTTAACTGATATGGCCGGTTAACTACGAGAGCAATCCATAGCTTATAAACTGAGACAACATATGGCATTTCTATCAAAATTTATAGGGTGATGATTTAATGGCCTTGAGGGGAAGAATTTATGTGTGGATGATTATAAATGATCATAAAGTCTTTATGTATGTAAGGAGATGGAAATAATATCAATGACAGGAGAAAAGTGAGGCTATTGTGTGAATTTAAAGCCAATACGAACCACCAGCCTTGAATATCACCACCTCAAATCCTCAACTACTCAAATCTGCCATGGTTCCTAACCCACAATGCAAAATTCTGAGCAGTATAGTCTAATAATATAGGCCCATTTGAATGATAACACACTAATTCACAACTCAGTACATTAATACCACAATTATTATTTTACCTAGTTGCAAAACAAGTGCTTTCCCTCTCAAAATATTTTAGTGTTCCTACACAAATAAAATTATAAGCTAATTTATTCACTGTATTATTAATAGTTATCTCAAAAGGTATATTTCAAGACTAGCTATATAACACATAGACAATGAAAGTGTTGGTTAGTTCGCTCTCGCTTTAAGTAAGGAATAAAAGAGGGAATCTGGCCAAAGTCCATAGCCAGTTGAAAGAGAAGTGTGGTTAAATTATGACTGCATAAGCGATGTTGAACTGTACCATTATTTCAGGACTGTACCATTATTTCAAGACTGTACCATTATTTCAAGACTGTACCATTATTTCAGGAATGTACCATTATTTAGGGACTGTACCATTATTTCTTACCTGTTGACAGGCCAAATGAAGTGCAGAGTTTCCTGTGTCGTCTGATAGAGAGATATCTGCTATTTGTCCCGTAACTAGTAATTCTGTTGAGGAAAACCATATTGTAATTTAGCATAGCTGCATGGATCCCCACAATAAAAAACCACAGCCATAAACATACATGCTGCTTGAACTTCTGAATGGTACGAGTACATATATTTCTTTGTGGGGCACTTCCAAAACTTATGTAATAATTACATAGCACTTACAAATACATGTGTATTTATTTAAATTTTTACAGTATTTGATATTAATCAGAAGAAATACAATGTATTCTCTAAAGCATAAGTTACTCCCTTGGATCAATACATTGGTCTAAATTTGCTATTATTTGGAATTAATGTAAATTAATCAATTTCAAAATATATAATAATACACACAAGCTCTATGCAGCATCATACATTTACATCTTAAAGCTATTGACCTGTGACATTTATTGTGTTTATCAACATTTAACTTTGCAGGATACTGCGGCATTGACATATTTACACTGGATAAAAAAAATCATATCACCAACATTATTACTGGGTAAATATACATTTACAGACATAAACAGGGGAATATTAAATCATACGTCATACTGACTCTAGTTCAGCATTTCATCTAAATTTAAAAATTAACATATTCCCATACTACTGTACAGACTTTAAATACATGTACTGTGTAAGCCAATATTTTCATGTACAGATATTTCTGTGATTTTGGACTACATGTAGTTGGGGAAATTCGCGATTTTTGTGATGACTTCATTACTATAAATAGCCTTGTACTGAAGTGGAAATTTTTGTGATAACCGGCTCGCGAAATTCGCAAAAATAAAGCCACCGTGAAAATCACCACTTATGCAGTGTTTATAATGATATACATTTAATTATGCCTATGACAAGATAAAAGAATAAGCTTTCACAACAAATTTTAAAAATACATTGGGGAGCTAATTGCACAAGCTTAACATTTTTTTTTCCTGCACAATTATAGCCTTAGAAGTAATGTAGAAATTTTTAATCCTATCCAAATGAAATATTTTCATATCAACAGGACAACTACTACAGGAATACCAGCAAAAATAAGCTAAGCAAAAAAAATACAAGAATGTATCCCCCCAGCAAAGGCTTTTTCCCAGAAATCTAAGCAAAAAAATACAAGACTAGATACAATGTACATGTACACAAGTAAGAACATTAATCTTATTTATGAACTTGTATGCACAGTTAACAAAAGCAAAATAAAAGAGGGATTTAGGTAAAAATAATCTCCACAGCTGGACTTCAGAAAGACAGCCCTTACCGTCTGCATAGTCTATACAATCTTCCTCCTGGCAGCATAATAATTCTATGAAGCATTATAGAGTTATTAAAGTGTGAATGAGATATAGTTGAAAACAAGATTAAGATATAAAACTATAGAATTAATGCCTACTAAAGTACTAATCATAATACAATTGATGAAGTGCAACCTACATGTATATGAATTTGAATAGCAACGAGTTTAAAGGGTACAAGAACAAGAAAATAGGATTGTAAATGTTATAATACATAAGATAAAAGTAAGCTTTTGAAAAAGGAAGGTTTTCAGTTTAAAACTATAAGCTGTTATTAAACTAAAAAAAGGCCCAATCTCCAAGATGTTCTGTAGTAGTTTCTAGCTATAAGAAAGGAGGATATGAACAGGAAAATAAATTTTTCCACCTTTACATATTGCTCTCCAGGGCTGCGTTTCACCAAGTCATTTGTAAATTAGGAATGACTTTACATACAGCTGCTGATCAGTTCTCATGCTTAATGACTAAACACAGTGATATTTGTGTAGCACATTCGTTTGTGAAGTCATTCGTAACTTTAAAAAACGACTTGACAAAACACCCTCCAGATGATAAGCAGATTTTTTTTTCTTGATACTGAAGAAATTCAGATAAGCATATCATTTGAATTCTTACCTATTGTGCCAGCAGATCCACTCTCTGCTGCGATCATAAAGCATGTCTTGCCGATTTTATCTACGATATTTGGCTGGCCTCCGTGCTTCAGTAAGAGCTGCATGCACTCTACTTGGTCATTGAGAGCAGCGGCATGAAGGGGTGTCCTAGAATAGATAACAACAAAAGAAAATTATAATAAACATGATGAAACACATATAATAGTTCGTTTATCTTCAGCATTTTTGAAGCAGCACTTCAACCAGAAGAAGAATACACCCTACTTTGACTTTGAAGACAGTATCATGAAATGGTGTCCTACAATTGACAATAAAAAATTACGCTAATAACATGCTAGGAAACATCTCTTGGTGTACTCTTAAATCACATAACATGATAACCTAGCAAAATGCACATTAAAATTGTCTATTCAAGATAACAGCTTACTGCATAAATTGGTTTGTATCCTGCTATCTTTGCTTTATCCATTTTTAACTAAATTATTATGTTTGGCATTATGAATAACTGACTTTCATTCAAGGACAACAAAGAGTGTAAAGGGTTTCTACTTGTACACAATGCCTGGGTGATTTCAAGTTCTGCGTTAGATTTGCTTCTCATAGCTCCAACACCTAACCTGAGTTTTAAAACATGGTCCAAATCACATTACTGATAGCTCAACACCAAGTGACACTTACCCAAGACCAGTCTTATGTTTATTTCAGTGTTGTGCTGATATAAAAATCAGCCCCACATCAGCAGCACAAGGTCAACACCAAAACTTGGAACCACACATTTGACCTCCAGTTTACATGTACATCCCTAATGAGGGAGGGGATGTTTTCATGTCAAATGAGATTCTTTAGAATCTTAGATATTAATCACTTCATATCCATGGTGATTTCAGGTTCGGTGTTGGTGTTGGAAGCACAATTTAGATTGCCTAACATAGCTCCAACACCTAATCTGAGTTTTTAAATATGGTCCAAATCATATTACTGATAGCTCAACACCAAGTGAGACTTGCCCCAAGGCCAGTCTTATTAGTATTTTGGTGGTGCTGCTAATATCAAAATCTGCCTAAAACCAACACCATACATGAAATCACCCACTGGACTTCAATTTTACATCCTATCTGAGGGACATGGTGTTTTCACTTCAAATGAGGAGTGATGAGATACTCACCTTCCTTTAGAATCTTGGATATTAACAACCTCATCTGCAAGGGCATCTATCAGCATCTCGGCACATACCTCATTGTCTCGTAATCTGGAACGACAGGGTGGATAATAATAATTAATTTCCTAAGTTGTTGCAATCTTGCACTAAACAATACAAAAATATATGATACACACCAAAATAACTTTAAATACATTGTATGGAAAAATATATATATTCAACATTTAAATTTGAATAGCATCTATTATTCCAATCAGTTCATTTCACATAGGTTTTATAGAGCACCAAAATGTTGATGTCATAAATAACGGGATAGACTCAGGCACATACACAAACTTACACTGCACAGTGAAGAGCTGAAAATGTATTTCCTTCAAAGAACATATTTGGATCCTGCTCGAGCAATAGTTCAACACAGTTGTCATGGCCTACAATGGAAGTAAAAAGAAAGAAAAGTTAGTACAAACAATGCCAGTTGGTATCCAAAGCTTCACAAGTCAAGCAAACAATGTGAGTGACAGATGATAATTTTGAGTTCAGATTTCCTTCTTTCTTCATGTGGTATGACATAACAAAAGACATCAGCTCATAAGAGAAAAATGTCAGTTTTCTTCATATTCTCTAATTGAGGTGCTCCACAAACAGAATGACGATGGACTAAAATTTCTTCAACAACTATAAAATTGTTCACATGAGTGAAGTTTCAAGGTTCTTGCACCTTATGCAAAATGGAAATCGTTATGTGAGTAGCGAAACACATACTTGTACTAGCAGAGTTTACCTTTATGGAACAAAATTTTCTACAAAGACTACAGAATGGATTATGTTTATAAAAATTCACAACAATTGCAAACTGTAAAAAGAGAATCTTCTAAAATCATTGGTGTCTAATTCTAGCAACGTATTCAAGCAAAACATCAACTTTTGCCGAAGTTTTACAATGCCAAACTTGCAGAAACCACAGAAGAACATGAATTTAAAGATACATTAACTCACCGTTATAGCAGGCCCAGTGCAGTGGTGTGTAGCCTTTGTTATCTAAGTGGTTTGTGGGTTCAAGCTGCAAGAGGGAGCCTAGGATACCCTCGTGCCCGCATGCTGCTGCCATGTGAAGGGCTGACCGACCATTGATGTCTCGGATAGTAGAGTTACATACCCCTAAGAGTGCATCACAGCATTCCTCATGACCATTAGCAGACTACGAACATCAAGAGAAAAGATACAATGTTAGGTCTCTGCATAATGTAAAGTCTCTGACTAAAGTTGGATCCCGCCATGTGAAGTGCAGACCGACCATTGATATCTCAAATGGTGGAGTTACATAACCCTATCACAACATTCCTCATGTCTGTTTGCAGACTATGAACTATGAAGATCAAGAGGAGAGATAAAGAATTTAAAAAGATTGAGTAACTTTATTTCAGCATTCTTATTGAAATTTAAGATTTTTGTAATAACCAACTTCCTAATGAACATCAAGCCAACAAATAGGCGGATACATCGCAACAAATCTTCTAAAATCTCAATCAGCTTGTGTGCTTGCAACAAATCTCCTAAAATACACATGGATAAAGTTTTCAGCCACTACACAAGAACACCTCTACAAATTATGTACAATGAAATGGTATTTCCTACCGCTCTATGTAGAGCTGTTCTCTTGTAACATCTTACATGGTTGGGCTTTATAATAAAAATTCTATACATGTATGATATTGTATTTTCTTACTGCTCTATGTAGTGCTGTTCTCTTATTGACATCTTGGATGGTTGGGCTTGCTCTATGATCTAGGAGCAGCAAGGTGGCATCGATGTGACCGTTGCTCACTGCGACCATGAGAGGTGTTCTGCCCTGGTCGTCTACCACATCGACAGCGCCCTCCTGCTCTGCATTCTCCAGGAGGATCCGAAGACATTCTGCATGGCCGTTGTATGCTGGGTGGGGTAGGATGAGAATGTGGATGATTAAGGAGAGGGTTTCGTTTTTACCATCATCAGTCCAGCACCATCAACATTATCAACATCAAAATCATCATCAATTTTTGGAAGTTAAATTCTACGACTTTCCATGACCTTTCAATAAAGAATTCCATGACTTTTCCATGACCTTTTGACAACTTTTCAAAGAATTTTGCAATGAGATATCTGGGAACCAGAACTTGCCGAGGACACACGATGCTCTGGGATTCACAATGCTCTCGGCTAAGTAAATTGAATATTGACAAATTTTGATATTCCATGACTCTCCATGACTTTTCAATGGAAAAATAGATTTTCCATGACTTTCAAGGCCTGAAACACAAGATAGTAAAATTCCATAACTTTCGAGGTTTTCCATGACCCATATGAACCCTGTTATAATCGCGCTTTCATCACCATCATCATCATATTCACCATCACATCATCATCATCATCATCATCATCATCATCATCATCATCATCATCATCATCATCATCATCATCACCATCACCATCATCATCATCACCATCATCACCATCATCATCACCATCATCATAATCATCATCATCATCATCATCATCAACATTAATCATCATCTTTATTGCTTGTTTTATGTTCATCATATTGACAGACAAAAATAAATTATGCAGAATTCCCCTAAACTTACCTGCAGCATGCATGGGTGTTCTCTTGGACACCGAATCATGTACAAGTATGGTTGCAGCCTGCATGACAAGTGATTCTACACACTCCGCATGACCCTTGAATGCTGCTAGGTCCAGTGCTGTCCGTCCATTAGCATCCTGAATGTCAAGGTTCACGATGGAGCGCATAAGGACTTGAAGTGCTTCTACGTGACCGTTGTAAGCCTGCAATGGAAGCGGAAGAGAGAGAAATAATGAGACCAAGTTATAAAAGAATTGGTGCAGTCGTATGACAAGTGATTCTACACACTCTGCATGGCCCTTGAACGCTGCCAAGTCCAGTGCTGTCCGTCCATTAGCGTCCTCAATGTCTACGTTCACAATGGAACGCATGAGGACCTGAAGAGCCTCTACGTGACCATTGTAAGCCTGCAATGGGGGTAGGGGGGGAAGGGGGTTGAATAAGATAAGATTATGAAGAGAGTAAACTGCAAATGGAGTTACAAGCTCGATGTATAAGAAAATGATAAAAAAAGGAAGGGGTCAAAACCCATCCACAATTTTATCCCTGTATCCTTCATGTGCAAATATATTAGAAGCACATTACCAATTATGGGCCCTAGTTTACTGCATTCTTGCACGTGCAAGGTCCCCAATTATGTGGCAAAAATAGACTAATTTATATCCAAAGGAATTAAATTTACAGGGATTCTACCCTATACCGTGCACTTATGAAATTATCCTTCTCGGTTCTCCTTTTAACACCAGAGTGGATAATTTCATACATGTATGTGTGCATATAAAATTGCTGCCTGCATGGCCATGGAATTGAATCAAATGAACAGGGTAATAATAGACTAGTTGAATACTTACAGCAAGATGAAGAGGTGTTGTTAGAGGTCCGGATCTACTTGCAGCTAGGAGCTCATTCGCTGCTACCGCTCTCAACTATAAACAAATATGTGGAAAGATCAATACAAACATCCAACTAGCATGTTGTTCCATATTCACATAAAATCAAGGTAACACAATGACTCCCTGCAAATATTATTTTTGTGAAATGAAATCTAAAACACTTACTACAGTAAGAGACAGATGTTTACAAAACATTTCCATTCAGGATCTTCAAAATAAGTTTGCTTTTTCTGTGTGCATCAGCCAACATTGAAACCTCTCAACATGATTTATACAGTTGAGACATTGGCTTTTGTCTACCTTCCTATATTTCATATTGTGATGTGAATAACATCACAATATAATATCTTGCCTCGAATCAAATATCATTACTAAAAGTAAAACATGGGCCCATATTTCATAAAACCATCATAGCCCTAGTTATCACCTAACTCTGTACTGTTCATTATGTAACTAGTTTGACACAGTTAGTTTTAGTAAGGTTTTATGAATATTGGCCCTGGGCCAAGTAACAAACATTTTGCAATGGCAAATATGAAATAAGATTTCTAATTGGTTACTGGTCAGTCTTTTGACAAAAAATGCATGCAATAATCATATTGATTGGCCAATGCTGTTTTCCGATTTACTGCAAACCTTTGTGTTATGGGGCCCTAGACATCTCTATAAGTTACTTTGTTCCATTTGCCAGTGTGAGTGTTTCTTAGAATACAACTTACAGGTCTAAGCAGAGACAAAAACTGCTAAAAATTTGCATTCATACCGCATTCAATAACAGACTGGAACAAACTACCAACTCAACAATTCAAATCAAGACAAAGAGAATTTCAAAATATTCGTCCAAGAGCACCTCAATAACTCCCTGCCCCCGAAAATACTAAGCTGGGCCTCTGCACACCAACACCCTGCCTTTATTTTTACCGCTTTTGAGGGAAATTGGGCAGTGCTCCACAAGAAGGTTCATACGCACCTTTTCTGCTGCTAGGCTATGTCCACTTGCTGCTGCGTAGTGAAGTGCATTGTATCCATGACCGTCTCGTAATGTGGGATTTGCATTATTATGAAGAAGGTGCTCCACACAGCTATGCAAAGATAAAAATGAAGGGCAACATACAGCCACATCAAGATTAACATCCTAAGGTCAAAGTTCTGCTTGTAATGATGAAATTATTATTTCTTTTTAAATCTAAAGTCTTACACACATGTCATACGATGTATACTGTAGATGGTGTTCTTGGGGTTACATTGCTCAACAATAACTGATTTTTTTTTTTCTTCTATTTTTTTAACATTACATGAAGTTGGGAAAGAAAGAATACAATAAGAAATGTTAAGGTTGAAACCTCCTTGCTTCACGTAATTGAATACATGTAATTGCTTCAAATGCAAACACTTACTACATTAAATACAATTAGTATTTTCAATAGTTACTACATTGTGTATGGGCCTCAAATTTTCTACTGAACTCTGCATACAAGAATAATGTTCATGCACCTGTAAACTTATATCCCGTTTTTAAAATGTCAATGGAATTTTACTAGGAGAAACCGATCAATGAATTTACAAGTGCAGAAATTTCCTACAAGAAGCTCGACTTACTCTGCTTCCATATCGGCAGCTGCGGCATAATGGAGCGGAGTGCAGTTCCTGATATCCGAGGTATTGACCTTTGACCCCATAGCGACCAGTGATAGAAGACATTGATGATTAGCGTTGCCTGCAGCGTAGTGGAGAGGTGTTCGACCTGCCTTGTCTTGGACATCAAAGTCTGCGCCGCGGCTGATCAGTAGATCTAGGCAATCCACATTCCTGAACAACCAGCATTGTAGGAATAGTACAAAATGGTACAATGTAGTGTCAATTATTTCCCAAAGTGGTATTAAATTTCACAAACATACACAAGTATTTTATTGATATAATTATTTGGTTTAACCCGAATGAGATCGGCTTGTTACATCAGTAGTGTAGTCATTTCCAAAAGTACTATTAAATTTTACACACATACAAGTATTTTATATGTTTATATGTTTCGCTTAATACCCCAAATGGATTGTTATATTATATGCAGAGACTGGGTGAGGAGGTATAAATATTCTTTGTAGCATTCCTTACGATTATACTTGAAACAAATTCTGGCATCAGAACTAATTTTGTACGTAAATCTATTATATCTTTTTACAAATAATGAGTTCCGATGTAAATCATGGGAGTATCACCCCTGTAATAGTTTGACATAGAAACTAACCCTGAGCATGAGGCACAATGAGCTGGTGTCCTGCCATTTTCATCTAATCCATTCACATCACAACCTGTCAAATGGAGAGGGGAAAAATATTGGAAGAATCTTTTAAAATGCATGATATAATGTCATCAAAGAATGTACCACAAAGTGTAACTGTTTACTTGCTTTAATCTTTTATTTTTTCGGGTCCTGCTTCATCTATTCATGAAATAAAAATGAAAAAAAGAACAACAACAAAACAACGTACTGATAACTGCAAACTAATAATAATGAGTTTTATCTTTTTCCTAAAAGGGCCTCTGGGAGAAACTCCATAACGCCAGAGAGAGCTACAATATACAAACAACACTTGAACATAATAAATAGTATTAATATTGCAAAATATATTAGATTTACGAGGTGATTTAAGGAGACCTCCTACATGTAGCAGGATACAATGTATTTAACCTTTAAATCTTAACCTGTTGGAGACTGCATTTTTTTTCTATGATGCCCAAGTGTAGTTGTCACAAATTTGTGTTGTTCTTTTTTTATTTGACGGTGAAACAAAGGCTGTCATTTTTATCAATGTCTAAAAATTCAAATAATTCAAAACTTGTATTCATTCATGCGATAATGATCGAAATATAATTGTTATCTACTAGTATTAATTCATACTGCATAAATGCAGGCTCAGTCTTCAATGGGTTAAGACTGTTCTAATCTATTGACATACCTGCTTCTAGAAGTTTCTTACAGCAGATTGTATATCCACTCAAGCCAGCTAGGTGAAGAGGTAGCATACGATGGATCCCATGTCTGGAGGCAAAACAGAAATATGAAGAAAATATCTATTTCTGTAATTGTACAAAGTCATTTGTAAGCTACAAATATTTTTATGACCAACTTGATATATGAAGAGCCAAATAGGGTGTTCAAATCATTTTTTATTTCATTAGCTAAAGTTGAAAAAATTCAGATATGAATTATCCTCAATTTTGTTAACAAAAAGTTTATGTCAATATTTTTTAGCAACAATTTAATCAAGATTATGGGATATACAGTCAAACCTCAGGAGGAATTTCTGAAATTCCAAATGCCTAGCATATTTTTCAGTTATCGTAGTTTTGTTCATATTTTATGAATGGCTTGGTGAAACACTCCCCTGAATTAAAACTTTAGCGAGATGATAAGCCATGGTAGCCTTCTTGCAAGGGGTAACATCTTTGTTGCTCTCCCAAACATGGGAAATACATGTATATATGAATCAATTTCCACATATATTTCACCATTCCATGGATGAAAACAAGGTTGATATCAGCTGAGATAACATTTTCTGTCAGATTTAATAATAATATATGAGATTTCTATAGCACCTTTTTCCAATTAGATGGATTGCTCATAGCGCTTTTACAAAGGATTACAAAGAATACTACACAAAGATGAATATCAGTCTTTAAGATTAAACACTACTGAACAAATAAGATTCAAGATTTGTCTTGAATGTTTCCAGTGAAGATGAATTTGTCAGCTCCTGTGGAAGTGTGTTCCACAGGGCTAAAGCTTGTTCCTCCAAGGATTTTTTGACAAGGGAATTTGAAAAAGACTAGAAAAAGATAATCATCAGGTTCATGTGGATTGGTATTAAATTAATAAAGATCTATTGTACTCAGGGGCTATTTCATTGATAATGTAATAATGGACCAAAAGCAGAATTTTGAAATTGTTAGTGTGGTTTATCAAGGGGGGGGGGGGTTCATGAAAGGACTTGTCAGACATTTTATCTTACAAATTTGCTCTCAGCCAATCAGATGCAAGCATTTCAGTAGCGTATAACAGTTGTCAGTGAGAATCAGCGAATATTTGTTTCATGAAATGCTCCCCTGTTTTGTTTGTAGTGTGACATACCTTGTTGGGTCTGCACCATGGTCAAGCAAGGTGACCAGTAGTTCCTGATGACCATGCTGGGCTGCAAGGTGGAGTGGTGTATTACCCTGGTTATCTACACAGTCAATCATAGCACCTGTACAAAATAACAGAAGGAAAGATGGAAGAAATGATAACCACTAAAATCTATTGCGAATAGAAAACAGCAGTCTTACACCTCATTCAAAAACAATGTTATTAAAGGGCAACAGTAGTAAGTAAAGTCCAGTAATATTGAATGAGATTCAAACTTATCATTTATTGAATAAGTTCATTTTGCCGGTCAGTCAGGTGTCCCTTTAAAGTTACAAGCCGATTGCTTGCTTTAAATACTATTAAGATATTTCAATATTTTATATTGAAAGTTCGAAAAACGTTACTGTAACGCTTTTCAGATGACATGCCTTCAACCACGGCACAGAATCGTTCAACGTATTCTGCTTCATCAGGTACCCGTACCCACCCCGTTGCCTCCTATCAGAGCAGTGGTAAATTTCATCGTGCATGGCCATGTGCCTACCCTCGTTTTTTTTCTCACTATTTTAAGACAGTAAATGACTCACATTTGTTCTGAAACTTTCAGTTGTTTGTAATCATGGTCAGAGCAATAGGATTTTACTCACTTCAGTCAATTGGACACTTGCTTTGGAAAGTTACTAAATCCCTTTACGCTACATATCAATAAAGAAATCAATTTCATTCTTCTCAGATAGGCCTACATTTACAGTCATGTAGATATATAGAGGAATGTTTTTTTTTTCCAATCAAATAATACATGTACATAGACAATAAATGCACATGTACAATTCCATGCATCGTTGAAAACTTAATTGCACAATGGATTACAGAATTATCACAAGATAAAATTGTGATTACTAATAACAAACTATAGATTATAATGCCACTCTTTGCAATGGCATCGATCTGCTGCACCACACCAATCCCTAGTGGGGAACAAAACAATAAGACAGTGGTGGTTTTCAAAAGATACATGTAGAAAGAACCAAGACCCAGAACATATAAAAATAAACACTAAAAAAAAAGATGGTAATTTTTACAGAGTGCACTTTATAAGACACAATAGTTTAGACACAAAAGAATAAATTTATTTGAAAGAGGTTTTCAAAATGCCATGCAGGAACATAAAATGATGCAATCGTAGCCCTTGTTAAAATGTCTGAAGGATTGATTAAGGATTTGTTTGTTAGAGAGGCACATGCAAGTTAAACATTACAGCATTCAATAACATGCATTTAGATGCAGTAAGCCCAGAAGAAATATAATTCTAATTTACTTGAAATTACATGCAAGATCCATGTTAAACTTATATTACTTGCTTCCCTCATATTAACTCTTTACCATTAATTGATTATTTTACATTAACATCTTTGAAAGCATAGGATATCCCTCAATTATTCAACTTTTCAATTCTTGAAAAAAAAAAAATATCTATAAATAAGAACACATAAGTACAAAGGGGATTCCAAATTATTATGTTTTTTTGTTTTGTTTTGTTTTGTTTGTTTGTTTTTTTTTGGGGGGGGGATTTCAGCAGGGAAACAGAGCAAGTGAATTTACACTTTGTCAATCAGTGGAAATATGAGTTCTCTATTGCAAAAGATAAATACATTGTAGGTGTACAATTACATGTGTATTGTTCTATGCGCGTCCTGATATGTCATACAATGTATATCAACATTTGGTTAAAATTGTACTTTACAAGATATAATGTACGAACTTGAAACAAATAAAAGGGGAGAAGGAATGTGGGAATGAATAGACAATCATGATAAGTCCTCCAGATCGTGGGGGATTCGAACAGTGAGGACAACCTGTCCTAAAAAATATATATATATTCTCCCCCCCCCTCCTTCCCCCAGTAAATGGGACACAATTTTAAAGCTATATATCGTTTAGTCCAGGGCAATAGACTAAGTATAAACAAAGTGTGGATTGAGGGGCAACTATTAAATACACAGGTAAGGAAACTATTAGAATAAATTAATGGAAATTGCAATTGATTAACTTTGTTCTTAATCAAAAAAACTATTAAGTACAAGTCATTAAAGGAGGAGGAGGAGGGTCTAAAAACTCAAGTCATCAAAGGAGGGTCTAAAGACTTGTTCCCATTATAGAATAAATGGAGAATTCACTATCCTGGCTTTGCATTTTCTGTCAAAGAATATACCCTACTTACATTGTATACATAGATAATATTGAAGCAATTTTTGTGTTATATTTTCATTAGACTTAAAAACCTTGCTCCAGTATTCATGTATTTCTACTTTTATAGGGACATATAATCAATAATATTTCAAAAGAAGAATGTAAACAAATATAAAAACTATTTCATTTCAGAATCTTCTAGAGTGCAGCAGAATATTCATAGCTTTATGATAATTTCCTTGTTTCAAATATTAATAAATTCTTGATGATTAGCTTCATGATTCACCATATATGGGGTGTCCTGAAATAGACTGTAAATCAGATAAAAAGGCAAGATGTGATGAAGTGTTGGATGCTCTGGACAGCTTGACTGACTGTCTTCAGAGGTGTCTTTCAGGACTCGAAAGAATGATCACATAACTCATTTTTTCTTTCTTTCTTGCCTTTTCAAGGGTTCCTTTTTAGAACTTACTGTATTGTGCACTATAAACCTTATCAACAATTTTATCCTGAACCAGTACGCAAACCGTAGAATTAAAGAATTAATTATCATAAACATATAACAAGGGATCACAAGTAAATTTCTTTGAAGCACATAGGCCTACAACTATTTTCACAGAAAGGCAAAATAATAAGTATTTCACAAATAATGAGTGACTACAATGTAGCTTTTTAAAGCAGCAATGCACAAATTGAAATTCCCTAATTCTGCATTGAGGTTATACAAAACTACCACTATTTTCACTAAATACAGAAAGGCAAATATGAATTAGAGTGACTTGCTTTAATAAAATAAACTTAAGGTGATTAAAACTACACTCCATATTTTGATAAGAGGCGATATCAAACTATAAACTATTCTAATTTATTAAAAAGCAAAATACACATTTTACGAATTTGAGTGACTGCCTTTTATAAAACAGCAATGTTCACATTGACATTCAGTATTCCAAAATATATACTTGTATTGGTTAGAGCCGATATCAAACTATAAACTATTTGAACTAACCAAAAGGCAAAATATGCATTTTACAAACTCGAGTGTCTTGCTTTTATACAGCAGTCATATTCACATTAACATTCCAGAATAGAGCAAACTGAACTATTTTCACTTCCACAAAGGCAATATAAGCTTTTCAAAAATTATAAGGAGTTATTTGTATAAAACAAAGATGTCCACATTGGAAAAAAAAAAATTGATATTTTGATTATTTACAATAATATCGAGATTTAAGAGAAATTAAGATAATCTCAAAATTTGAGAGGGATGATATCAAATTATAAACTATTTGGACTAACAAAAAGCCAAAATACAGGCAAAATAAGCCTTTTACAATTTAGAGTGAATTGCTTTCACAAAACATTGATGCTCACATTGAAATTCCATATTTTGATTATTTTCAATAATCTAAAGATTTGAGAGGGATTAAGATAATCCCAAGAGATTAAGATATCCAATACTCACCAGCATCTAACAGAAGCTGGACAACTATACAGAAAGGAATGGAAAAGATTAGTGTTATTAGCACAGTTCACGAATACATCTTCAGAAATGTATGCAAACTTTTTGTCCAGTAATGGATAATTGATTTACTACCCACATCTACTGCATAAACTGCAATACTCTTTTAAACATTCACACACGTTTGTGCATATATCTCCTTGAGTATGCCAGGACATTACTGCACATATTTGCATGAAATAAATGAACATTTGAATTGATTTTACGATAATAATAACGAACCATTTGTTTTGGTTCTTTGTGATCAAAGCGTGATCAGTGCGGAAGTAAATATATTGTTGGACATGTATGTATCCTTTAAACCCAATCCAATTTTAGTTAATGAATTAATTCAAAATTGAACAGTGAACAATTATTTTGTCCCATTTTATAATTTGCATACATTTCTGACTGAACAAAAAATAATAAAAAGAAGTGTGTACACAAGTGAAAGTTGATGAGAGACTGAACTAAAAGCTTGGAAAAAAATATAATACAAAAAAAAAGAACTCTCTGCAATCAACAAAGTGCCTTTTCACCTTTCCACATTAAAAACAGTTAAATTAAACCAAAATTCTTTGATTTCATTTAAATATCGAGGAACACTTAAAACAAACAATTACATATATGTGTATAATACTTACCTCTTCAAAACAATTTGCAGAAACGTTTAATATTGAAATAAAACTTTAAAAAACAAAGGAATAGCCCTATACCCTTCACAAGAATGACTATTTTCAAGGTAGCAAACACACCATTTTTCTCCTTGTACCCAGCTAACACCCAGAGAAAAAGAAAATGACCCAAACCACATGCCACTCTGGGGCCCTGTTTCTCTAAACCGTCATAAGTCTAAGTTCATGGACATCCCATTGACATGTGTCTTAATTCTACAACACGTGTGCCTATGGGTTGTCCAAGAACTTAGACTTACAATGTATGATGGTGTCGAGAAACAGGCCACTGAATCTCTCGATAAACTTCAGAGAAGTATTCCTCACCAAAAAGGCCATCGGGATCATCGTCTCGAATCAACATAACTTCTATTCCATTGCATTCATAGGGAGAGAGAATTACAGATTAAAGGTAGATCATGCCCTCTCAAATATTCCTACTATTCATGCTCTACTCATGCTGTATTGGAGGTCATAACCTTTGACCCCATGCCTTAGAAGGAATATATCTACACCAATCAAATACCATTAGAATCAATGGTACATGGGAATGGGGTGGGGGAGGGGGGGGGGGGAGAAGGAGGAAGGTGGGGGATTCTACACCCATGCAGGCCAAAATACCTCCCATATGCACATGCACAAAATCAAGACCCTGACCTAGAACCAAGTTATGATCGATTGTAAATCGATGGTAACTAATCAGGATCCTTCTTGCATAGACTTCTTGCATAAAAGTCTCACAGAGAGCCAATCAGGACGGTTGTTTCAAATTTGCAATCAATCATAACTCTTCATGTTACAGTGCACATCAATCTATTTTCAACTGAACTTAAATCACATGAAATGTTCTTTCATATATCCAATAAAGAAAAAAAAATATATACAATAACAATAATAATAATTATAATATATAATTCTTTTGAAATTGTTATCAATGTGCTATAAAGTAAGGTAATCTGTCTAGTTAAACGATTCTGAAGTAGGGGCAACAGGGTCAAGTTCAGTAATAAGACTTTAACACGAGGTAAAAGAAATATGCAAATTTAAGGCATGTGCTTGTAAAAGTCAAAGCATCGCAACCATCCCCCTCCCTCTCAAAGTTTATAAGGTCTTATACATGGAAGTTTACTCTCATTAGATAAAGAAATCATTCTTACATTATCAAAAAGAGGAAAATAAACACAACTACCGTAAATGAGTGGATTTCATCAATTAACTATAAAGTGATAGGGCAGAACATTAGAAAGAGGAGTAGGGAACAATGTACTAGTAAATGTCTGTATATGTTTCATGAGGAGAGAAGGTTAGGTTAGGGGGAAAGTGGAAGAAATTTAAAACGTACTGCGATCTTTACTAATCTACAGAATGTATCATTCCCATTGAGTGGTCTACAATAACCATCAAAATGAAACCCTTAATAAACCCTGATAGTGACCAAGTCCAATGAAGATTCCTTTTAATCACTTGCTCCTCATCTCTGGAATAGGCTCTGGAATAGGCTCCCTTCATCTAGAAATAGCAAGACACTTACCTCCTTCAAATCTAATTTAAAAACATATCTGTATCCTTCATACCCCTGATCATTCATTTTGAATTTCCCTGAGGGAGCAGTGCAGCGCTTTGTATTCCACGGAAAAGGTGCTATATAAGTTTAATTATTGTTATTATTATTATTATTATTATTATTATTTCTGGTCAGTTTTCCTCTTTATTCAAAGGATGGAACTCGTTTTGGCATATCTTCTAAACTGTCATCAAGGAAGGTGTAGGTCATGGTATGGACCTTGTGGAAGATTAACACTGTTTCTGATAACATTACTAGTACCACCACTATTACTATTACCATCCTCACCTCTCTCTCTCTCTCTCTCTCTCTCTCTCTACTCTAAGGAGATGACTCTAAAGAGAGAGCATACATTGTACATGTAGGAAGAGAGGGGTAACAGGAGGACATTGTGAGGTCCCTAGTTCTGGACTTATTACAAGATTAACCCCTACTGCTAATACCTCTACCATCGTCACTTCTCTCTTACAAATAACTCTACGAACAACTGGAACATGTTCTTGGTATGCTATACTGATCACATCCTCAATCATTTAGCAGAAGAACTGATCACTAGTCATAACAAACAACTTGGTGAAACACCACCCAATTACAAGATTACCCCCTACTGCTTCTCCTAATACCACTACCATTCTCACCTCTCTCTATAAGGCTCTGGGCTCTGGGATAGTGACCCTGAAGTGCGATCTTATGAAGAGGGGTAACAGAGAAGGGTTTCAACCCTCTGCATTGCACTTGCGGGTCCGAAGTGATGGACCTTAATGGTGTTTCATCAAGTCGTTCTTAAAGTTACGAATGACTTTACGAACAACTGGAACATGTTCTTGAATTCTATAGTGATCACATTCTCAATCATTTAGCAGAAGAAATGATCACTAGTCATTAGTAGTGTTGTTCGCAAAATTACGAACAAATTGGTGAAACAGCATCCAGTTAGAAGTGTACCCCCTACTGCTTCTACTAATACCACTACCATTCTCACCTCTCTCTATAAGGCTCTCTGCTCTAGGATAGTGACCCTGAAGGGCGATCATATGAAGAGGGGTACGCCCATCCTTGCATTGGATGTTAGCCTCTGCCCCTCGACCGATGAGGAACTCTAGACACATGCCCCCGTGGGGTGAGACAGCAGCCAGGTGGAGTGGGGTCTGCAGGTGTGAAAAGAGAGACAGGAGTAAGGTAAGATCGAGGGCTTAAAACGAGAACTTTCTAAATCCATTTTTGAAGTCCACCAAATTTCTTTACTGTAATAGTGGAAATATTCGCAGTACATTAATTTTTGCGGTTTTCCCGCGAAGATCGGCAGGCACGAATTTAAAAACCAGTGAATATATGATCATACTTATTTACGCATGAAGTGAGAGCGTTCAATTGCGTGCTAACGAACATGTAGCACGAATTCAAGAACCTGTGAACATTCTTTGAGGCCGCTCAGCGCGAAAAATTAATCGCGCGAAAATACAGTATATTCATAGTCATTTGTCTGTCACATCTGCAATACTGCCTGAACTGTGTATGTCCTGGGAGGACAAAGACAGTTCTGGCACACAAACACACATGGATACACAGGAATTTGGTGGACTTAACCGAATTTCGACAAAAATGGAAATAAACAGTTCTAGTTTTAAGACCTCGAGATGGGAAAGGCATAGAATTTATTGAGGTAACAATTTAATTACACGATCATTGCTTTCTTACCCATTAGAAATACACAATTTGTCTGAGCAATACTTTTTTATATATAAAAATTTAGCACTTTGCTTGAAAAATTTTGGTTATGAGCACATTACAAATTCAAATTGTTATCATAAATTTTGAGTTATTATTGGCTAAAAGTACCAATACAATATTAAGGCACACACATTGCTATAGCCATGTCAAAGTGCAAAAAAAATCGCAGGGGTCGACAGCCTACCCCCCTCTCCCCCCCCCCCCCAAAAAAAAAACAGGCCACAAGACATGCACGACCAGTTGTAGCCATTGCATTAAACATGTTGTGAAGAAGAAATGTCTAGTTCTTGCAGTGAATTCACCCCCATTACAGCCCAACACACAATAGCATTAGGATAATCCCTTCTTATGCCCCTACCCATTGTACATGTACAATGTAAACTAGCCCCACTATAGACCTTTCATTCACTATAGACCTTTGA
This sequence comes from Paracentrotus lividus, assembly GCA_940671915.1. Lineage (NCBI taxonomy): Eukaryota > Metazoa > Echinodermata > Echinoidea > Camarodonta > Echinidae > Paracentrotus > Paracentrotus lividus. The sequence goes on along the minus strand of CALNVZ010000641.1, from coordinate 10,157,244 downwards.
TAGTAAGCCCATGCTGGTGAGGCCTTTTTTATTGAGATAATGGGTCATTCAATGGATGAATAGGATCATTTGTTGATGGTCCACTTTCTACAGATTACAATAATGTTCTTCCAAAGCAGTACTAGGGTACCAACAAGACTTGAGGACTGTACAGGCTTACATAGCACTAAATTTTGGTGTTAACAACTGCTCCAGGCTTTATTTTCATCTAAGTTAATCATTTTTATGTGTTTTTAAGAAGAATATTATAGGTCCACCGGCATGGATTGCTCGTCATACTAGCCTAAATTGGAAGAAAAAAAAACAAACAAAAACAGCTGAACTGTGAGGCCCAAACATTTTTTGTAGTCCCTTACATGAATTTCTGTGTGTAGTGCATGTGAATATCAGAAAAATTTAGGTGTTGTTTTTCCCCAATCATTTTGGTGTTTCCAAAGCCCCACAGCACAAAACAATTCTTCAGTGAATATTTATCAACCTGTCCCAATCACTTTAGTAAAGTTTCTTAAAAAATGCATTCTCATGACCACAACAGGAATGATGATTTAACCATGAATTCACTTTCTAAATCACTGAAACCATTGGTACCCGATGAGTTAATAAAAATTCTACCTGTCCCTTATTGTTGAGAACGTTGATATCAGCATTGTGTTGAATTAACTCTCTCAGCACCAGATCATTTCCATTTAAGCTGGCTATGTGAAGAGGTGTGTTACCACAGGCATTTGGCATATTAACCTGAAACAAAACACAATCACAATGAATATGTAAAACCAATGCTTGAAACCATTGCTACAATGTGTGTGAAGGGGTGTGTTACCACATGCATTAGGCATATTAACCTGTAACAAAACATAGATAAATCATAAGACCAGTGCTTGAAGTCATTGCTTTGTGAAGGGATGCGTTCCCACAGGCATTCAGCATGTTAACTTGTAACAAATCATCACAATAATTTATGGTAGTGGAAAATAATTAAATTTTAATTGAATAGAATCACAATGTACATTGTAAATATCAACAACACTTCCTGAAATCAAGCTAATGTCAAGACATGTGTTCCCATATTAAGCATTTTGCATATTAACCTGTTGCAAATCACAATCATAAATTATAAGAGCAGAAGCACCAAACCTTAAATCATTTTTAAAGCCTGAAGATATTTTTTTCAGCTGCAAAATGCAAAGAATGAATCGCTTTTAACCCTGATCATGAAAAAATGCTTTATCTTTTACCCTTGTTAGCTTTGCAATAGTTTCTTATTTTCTGGCAGTTATATGACTGTTCTATGTCTATATCTTCATTTACTCTAGATTAGATCACTACACTAAAAAATCTCTAAAAGTAAAGGAAACATATATATTCATTGTTTTTTCTTCTTCTTTCTACCGGTAATTCATAAATCAAATAAGTGTTACAAATGTAATTACAAAAGTTTTTTCACTGTTTATTAGTTAGAACAATACCATTCACAAAGAATATAAATAATACCACCATCACAATTACTTTCATTTTCTTGGTTTTCATTTTACCTTAGCACCATGTTCAAGGAGTATCCGAACTACGCTGACTTGCCCACTAGCAGCGGCTGCATGGAGTGGTGTGAACAGGCTCCTATCCCGACAACCAATATCAGCATCATTCTCTATTAGGAGCTGAACTACATCAACATGACCTGTAAGAGAGAGACAATGGGAGTCATTCACATTGTAAAGAAAACCCTATAGAAAACCCATGATTACCTGCGCAACAGGAGACAGAGTGAGTGTGGGGGCCATTCATATTTAAAAGAAGGTCTTATATACCAAAGAGAGATGTACATTTGAATAAGGTTGGGGCCTGGGTTGGTTACAGTTGAGTAAAGACTACATTTGGGGTTTGGTTAGGTATAATGCTATATCCATTGTCCAAGTTTTAAAGTCATTTAGTGTTTGAAACAGGGAAGTACAAGCTGTGCCTTCTCATAATGTCCTATTATCCTTATCGATAAATTTTAACTGATTATGATTGTATAAACTCAAGTACATGTATGCTTTGGGTAATTTTTGATGACTTGGAAAATTAAAGTTTGAATGAATTGATTTCCATTCTTATCCTGAGCATTAATGGTCCCTCCCTAAGAAATGAATCTAATTGTCTGCAGAGAAAATGTTGTCAGAGCATGTGTCATACAATCACTGGGAGATTAATGTCATTATATTTACCCATGTAGGATGCCCAGTGAAGAGGTCTTCTTTCCTTCTTGTCCTGAGCATTGATGGTTCCTCCCTTAGCAACCAGAAGCTTCACCATCTACAAGAGAAAAATAAAAGATACCAGCGGCCATATGATATTATAAACAAGACCTTTGAAATATTAAAAGTCACAAGGTATAAAGAAACCAAGAGGAATACATACTACTAGAATAAATCCATACCCCCCCCCCCCCCGGCCATAAAAAATTTACTGTATATTCGAGCCTGTATATTCATATAGAAATTTTCATGAATGACGAGGTCAAGACTTTTATGCAATCAGTTAAAATATCAGTGAAAGCCAATGACATACTGTCTGAGCCATTATTTTTGTATGTTTCTTAAATTTTTGAAAAACTCTGCTCCGAGAGTAATTCTGAGATGTTTTCGACAATATTATCCTTATTTAAATATTAGGTGCATGTCTTGGATACAAGTTTACCTCTACGTGTCCACTAAAGGATGCATAGTGTAGACTAGTACGTCCAGCCCGGTCAGTTACTTTTACATTGACCGTCGATATCAGTGGTAAAAGAGTTTGTATTTAACAGATGTATTAAAAATTCTAGCTTCATAACAATAGTAGTAACAATTACACTTATGCTAGCGCTTCATACTGGTGTTTCTAAGGGCTGTTGGTCAGGTTAACTTGAACAATATAACTAAATCTAAACATATTACTTATACATTACCTCTACGTGGCCATTAAAGGCTGCATGGTGAAGACTAGTGCGTCCAGCCCGGTCAGTTACATTGACCGTTGATAGGAGAGGTATAAGCATCCCAGCGATGTCCACAGCGTTGTTGGCAGCAGCAACATGGAGAGGCGTCTGCCAGTTCTTGTCTCTCGCGTTGATGTCTGCATTGTGCTTTAGAAGGACTCGCACAGTGGTCTGAAGACGGGGGGAAATGAAAAATAAGTTATCTTGTAATTCTCAATCTGATGCATAAATTTGTCTTCATTTTTCATTTTATCTTGCACCATGCAAATTTGAGAATTTGCAAACAAATTTTTGATCCCTCAGGCCAAAGATTGCTTTAATTAAGTATTTGGCATTTAACATTTTATACTTTTGACATATATCAACAACTTTATACCCCCCCCCCCCAAATGCCCTGAATTTGCAGGCATCAAATTTAAAAAAAAAAAAAAAATTTTAAGAAAAGAGAAAAACCATAACAGGATGTGTTGGCCAAATGTCAATAATTTGTGGGTAACATCACCTTGACCTCTTTACATGATACATTTTCATTGGTTTTTAAGCACTTACTGGCAGTCGCATCATAATTTGGTTTTAAAAAAATTAGCAAAAAAAAAAAAAGATTATGTTTAATATGTTTATCAGTTTTAAAGCAATGTACAAGCTGTCCAATCATAATAACTAAAAACAAGCAATAAAACCACATTATGTGCAACATCAATATTCAGGTTTTTCTTTTTTATATATATATATATATTTTCTTAATCAATATTTCTATACATTCCTGATTGAAATCAAACATAGATGATTGCAATTGACTGAGCTCAGTGAGTTGTACACATTATTTGAATAGAGATAAGGGAACTTTAAATCAACGGCAATGTTGATATCAATTGGGTGTTACATGTACAACATACTGTATATGGAAGTAGAAGAAATTATCGTTTCATCTGTCATGGGTTATTCTGACATGTATGTTATATCAATTTTTCCCCAGTACAAATTTGTATCCTTTAGTGTTCTTCTATTGTACTATCAAACAAGGGATTATTATTAGTAATGCTGTACAAATATAGACATTTTCAATAAAATACCTCGTATCCACTCATGCAGATATATCCTAATCACATACTTGGGCTTTGTTCAATGTAAACACATGTTTCTAAACATTTCTATTTCAAGCTCAAGCAGATTCATGTTAATATAGCCAATAACCCAGAAAGTTCCAATGTTTGAGAGGACAGTTTCTATATAGACCAGGGCGCCGTAACACAAAGGTTTGCAATCAATCGCAAAGTTGCAATAACCAATCACAATCATTGTTGCATGTAATTTTTGTTCAAATGACTGATCAGTGACCAATGGCAATGCTTCTTTCAAATTTGCAATTGATCGCAAACCTTTGTGTTACGGGGCCCTGGAAAGGGAGGGTAGGCCAGACATAGAAAACCAACATTTTTTGTAGTTTTTATATGTACATGTAGCTGTTAAAGATTTCACATATTATTCCAATGAGGAACACGATAAGCAAAAACATGGGAAGCCAGCCCTGGAATCTGTTTCAAATTTCACTTTCCTGTCAATATACATACATTGTAGCCGTGAGGGAAGTATGAGGTTCAAAGTTATAGAGAATTGTTTCTACTGTACAATGTGGGTAATAGGCAAATAGGCAAAGAAAAGGGAAGCCCTACCTACAAAGTTACCCAATTGTTCAAAACTCCAAACTCTGACAGATTTCACCTTCATGTACATGTACAGCCAATGAGTGGGCATGTTCCAAAGTTTGACAGTATAGTTTCTATTTCAAACTAGGCAATATGGCCTACATGTACTGTAGGCAGAGCCTGGACAGGAAATCAGAATTGGAAACCTACTTCCATTCTCACATGTATTTTAAGCTCTACAGATTTTGCCTTCATGTTATTAATGTAGTCTAGTGATCGTAAGTTTGATAGGATTGTTTCTATTTAACTAGACAACAGGCAAAGGAACGGGAAGCTGGCCCGGGGAAAACTTTATCATTCTTGTTTTAAGCTATAACAGATTTAACCTTCATGTTCATTTTATTCATTGGGTGAGTTCCAAAGTTTGAGCGGATAGTTTCTATTTAACTAGGCAATAGGCAAAGGGACGGAAAGCCAGCCCAGGGAAAGCTGACTCATTTCCTCAAAGATTATCAGCAGACGGTATTTAATTATACCAGATTATACAAACCACAGACAAGTCTTTCCAGCAGTCGGGTCATTCTAAAACGACACAAAGCGCAAAGTGGATGACCTTATAATGATTTGGGACTTGTTTCCCTTGTTACGTTTTTTCAATTTTGTAGCTCGCTTAATAGTAGTCGCAGTTTTATACTTCCAAAATGTACATAATGTACATTATCTTCAATAAAATATATAATTGCACTATTTTTTCATCTGACCACATTTTGGTCATTCTCAAGCCACAAACCCTAAAATGGATATTAACCTTTTAATTTACGACTTGTTTCTCCAAAGGATTTTAAAATTTGTCAATAGCCCTCACATTCCAAAACTTCACAAAACAAGACAAAGCGCATAGTGGATAACGTTATGATTTGGGACTCATTTCCCCTGTTATGTTTTTCAATTTTGTTATTAGCCTTACCATATTAGTCCAATGTTTTATATTTCCCAAATGTACTTGATCTTGAATAAAAGAAGATTCCACTATTTTTTTTTTTTTTTTTTTTCATCTTAGAAGCATATTTTGGTCATTCTTAAACCACAAACTCTAAAATGGATATAAAACTTTGGATTTATGACTTGTATTTCCTAATGGATTTTTAAATGTTATATCTTATAGCCCTTCCCAAACCTCTTGTCGCTTCCTATTGATTCTGATAACCTATGCCAAACCTCTAAGTTCTTTACAAAGAGGAGTCATGGCAACAACTGCTAAAAAGTACAAATGTAGGTTAAAAATATACCTCAATATTATGGTATGAGTCATGTCTATAAAATAGAATAGTTGCAAGAACAGAAGCCAGCATATGTTGAGTATATGAGCTACATTGAAATATATACTGCTCAAGTATTTTAGGCAGGAAGAGTATTACTGTTTAATGATATACCTGCATATATGTTGACATCCACCGTATAAAAAAAAAATAAATAAATAAATAAATACAGCTGCTTTCATTACAAATATGGGGAAATGACCAATATCATTTAACCATTTCAATTTAATCATGAACCAATTACCGTAAATTACCGTGTATAAGGCGCACTCGTGTATAAGGCGCACCCCGATTTTTGGGGTCTTAAAAAAAAAAAAAAGTTTCACGGAAGGTGCCAATAATTATTTCATCATCGCAACTTACCAATTGTAAAGAAAAGTCACCAGATTTATTTTTAATTTATAATTATTTTTTAATAGTTACAAATTTATTCTTGTAAAAGAAAAAGATAATTTAATTATTTCATCCCAAAGAAATACATTTTATCAGGTTTCAATTTTATATAGTATATTAATTAATATTGGGGAAAATATTAAAGCAAAAAATCATACAGATTTAAGGCATAAAGAGCTAAAAATGAATTTAAAAAAAAAAGTAGAAACGATTCCGATTCCGATTACGATTAAAAACGATTATAATAACACTATATAAAATAATAAAAATAACTTGGCCCCATTTCTTCTTAAATAGCAGAAAAATTGTCAATGCATTTTGGGTTTTAAAATCTATTTTTTTGGGGCCAAAATAGTGAGAAAAAATGTTTAAAAAAAAAAGAAAAAAATTTAAGAAGAAAATTAAAACCAGAAAATTAAGTTTAAGGAGAAACGATTACGATCGATTACGATCGATCACAAGTACTGTCATCTAAGAGCATTTTCCATGCACAATAAAGCTATTATAGTCTGTATTTTAATCAAAATTCTTCCAAATTCAGGGAGGAAAATATTTTTAATTGTTCATAATTATAGTTAAAGAATAAAAACTTTAGTTTGCTTTAAAAATTTTAATTAAAAAAAATCAAGAAATGTATGTTTTGATTTTAGTAACCGGCAAATATACGTACTAAAGTTTTGATATTTATTAGAAGATAACTTACACATTCAAAGCTCAGAAGTTCAAAATTTTTATTTTGACACTTCCTTGTACCTGTGTATAAGGCGCACCCCCGACTTTGCATTGTCAAATGGTGGGAAAAAAGTGCGCCTTATACACGGTAATTTACGGTAATATGCATTCAATATGGTACATGTCTAAACAGTGTTCATTTGCACCAAACTTACCATAAATTGCCATCAATAGCACATAAAGTATCCTTGAATGGATGTAGTTACCATTGAAGGCAGAGTTACATGTACAGTCAATGGTAAGCTTTTATGCAACGGGGGCCCAGAACTCAAAACATATATCTTTTTCATCTCCAGACTTTTACTGTCAGTTAACTTACACTGAGAGTGTAATGACTTTATCCACCCCTACCAAAATCACCAACCACAACCCACAGTTTTAACCATGTACTTTGATCTCACCTGACTCTTTGAAGCAACAGCCATCTGCTATCCTTAGTATTCACTCATTCACCTGTTCAAAGAAACATTTATAGTTGGTTGACATTGAACTTTCAAATCGCAATAAAAACTTTCTCAACGCATCTGAATTACAATTTTCATTAAATTGTTAAAAGTTAGATCTGATTATTGTAGTAAAAAGCAAAAGTTTTAGGCTTAGCAAAGGTAAAATAATTCAAAATATTACATCAGAAAACTGAAGGACTGTATTAACTTGGGAATTAGACAAATGCAGTCAAGAGTTAGTTTATTTGAAGTTTTAATAAATATAATACAAGTGTAAAGTAAATGTAGGGGAAAGAATCTCCTGTTGCAGGCGATACACGTGTAATTTACTTGACTCTTTAAAAACGTGCGTTAATTTTGTGCATACATGTATTAAGACAACTAAATATATCACCTGGATAACTCCCTCCCAGAAATATGGTTACTCCTAACGTGTAGGGTTAGGGTGGTAGATTTTCTACAAGGGGTAGTTATCCAGGAGTAATTGTCTAGGAGATACATGTAGTTGTCCTAGAACCATTTTGTGACTCAAGTTTCAACATTGGGATGTTGGAGAATTTGTACCAAATGACGGTTTCATGAAATTACAATTATTGCATTGGTAGCGAAAGGATTAAATCTAGGTGATGTATGGGCACATATTGAGAATGTGATAGAAGTCTCTAAAGAGACAAGTACATCAAACTCACTGAAGGAAAAGTATGTAGTAAGTTACAGTGTCTGGGTCAGCCCTATACCCTGCATGTCTTACTTTTAAAGGAAATGATCACAAAATAATCAACTTAATATCAACTGTTTAAAAACAAGAATGCGCCAAAAAAATAATAGAAAAAAAAACACTGGGTACAGCTTGTGAGTCCAATGGCTCCCTGAAAATAAACTTGGGTGTGTCAAGTCCAAAGTGATATGTTGGATTTTCAACAATTACAGTGTAAATAAGCTTCATTAATCTGAAATAAAGGATTGTTAATTCAAAATGGAAAAGGGTTATTTCAATTTCAGAATAATGAACCCTATTTCATTCTCGTATTAACAAATCCTATTCAAATTCTCAGATTTACGAACCCTAATTCATTTTCTTATTCAAGAAGATTAATTTTTCTTTAATATTTCATTTAATGATTTCATGAAAAAAATGAAAAAATGAGCAAAGAAAACGGCATTCCATTGGGATTTGAACTCAAGACCTCCTGTTTGCAAGACAGGTGCACTACGGACTGAGTTTGGCAAACCCTAAATTGTTTGAGTGGTTAGAAGATATAGAACCTGACATAATCCCATTTTGTTTGCTTGTTTTTATTTTTAAATTTTGATAGACATAGAATTTTTTTCTTCTATAATTTGAGGCTCTTCAATATTCGTTGGGCAATTGCCAGGATCCTGATCTATTTTCCCTTCTACCGACATGCAACGTACCACACTCTGCGAGTAGATCTACAATCTCAGCTTCTCCCCTGAATGCTGCTGCATGGATCGGTGTACGTCTCTCTATATCCTGTAAAGATTAGAGATCATTAAAAGGAAGTGAGGTGGAAAATATCTTAGACAGTCTGAAAATATTTGGACAAAGAAAGAAAATCGCCAGTAATATGTAAGTTGCATTCTGCATACTGTGCATACATGAGACAATGTATGAAGTACATCAAGTGTACCGGTACATAGTATGCAGATGATTGATTTTAATGATTTATCCTGGTCAAGTTTTTTTTTCTCCAATCTTATCTGCATTGCGATTGGAGTATGATTGGGTTTGGAGAGGGGTAGCAAGAAAGATGGACAGGGATGTT
>CALNVZ010000641.1:10126786-10137891 GCA_940671915.1 Paracentrotus lividus | reverse complement strand
TCATGGGGACAAGATGTTTATTCTAGGGAAACTCAAGGTCGCCACAAAACAGAATCGGGAGTTAATTGCACCCGGCCGCTCCAACTGCATTGTAGTCGGCCTACTTTCTCAAGTCTCTTTCTCTCTTCATCTCTCTCTCTCTCTCTCTCTCTTTTTTTTTAATTCTCACTACGCTATCATTCCCTCTAGCTCTCTCTATCTTTCTTACTACACTTCTCTATCTATAAATTAGACCTACAGTATACCCCTTGTACTCTTGCTCTTTCTCTTCCTTTTATTTCCTCCATCTCTCAATATCCTTGGGCACTATTTCTTCCTCCTTCCCCATGTTCCTTTTTTTTTTTCGCTTTGCTTTTTAACCCTTCTATTGGCTTGTGATGATGGTGTTGAATCAATGAATTTACATATTTGTAGTCCTATGTGAGTACATGCAATTTACATTGTACAAGTCTAAATTTTGTATCAAATTGGATTTTGCTATGCTACAGAACAAGTTTAACATTTATTCTATTAAACGTACAATGTAGGCTATTCATTTCCCGTTTTTTACCCCCTCTTCCTCCCCCACCCCCCCCCCCCTCTCTCTCTCTACAGAGTTATTCACAACATGTTATGGGCAAATATTTCAATTGTTGACCCAATTTTACTAAATTTAGCTCCATTTGCCAAACTGTATCAATTCAGATCCCCAAACATTTCGGTATTATTAATTGGCCACTGCACACATACAATTATAGTTACATGTAGGCTATTAAGTCCCAAAGACTTATTGTAAGTAATGTACTGTACATACTAATGAAAATGTATGTATTTGAATGCCTGTGTTGGTCTTACAAGTATAATACCGGGTTCATATTAATAGGAAAATATATACAACCCTGTATGTTTAGGAAAACAATACTAGGAATTAAAAAAAAAAAAAATATGGATATGACTAGATGTGAACTAGATAGGGTCTGAAACCATAAGACTACATACCCGTCTTGCAAAATTAAATTGCTTGTATGTAATGGATGCATAGAGAATGAGGGGAAAGCTCTCTCAATAAATCAAGCCTCTATCTGTATATCGCTCAGAAACTGATTAATATTGAACTTCACTTGTTACTCATTTATCAACCCAGCAAATAACAAAACTAGAAAAGATTTTAGAGAACAAGGACTACATGTACAGTATGTACAACATTGTAGCCTTCGTAAATGCAAATTTTATGTCTTCATTAGTCATGGGGAATGTGGCTGCCGTGATAAGTTAGAACTGATATTAAAAAACTGTATTTTGAGACAAACTGTCTACTTGCAATTGTTCTCATGTATTCTAGTACTGTTTTATGGGGTATTTCTTTGTATGTGTGTGTGTGTGTGTGTGTGTGACTGACAATTTATTCATCATTAAAGTCAATCTAACCCTTGCTGTGACAAAATTTCGGAACAAAACTAGTTTGACATATTTTTAATTTACATAATACTTCTTCGTTGTAAGTTTCATCAATCATCTATATATTACAAATTGCAATACAGTGACCTTTGAATGTAAATTTGCCAGGCTTTTTTTAAATATTTTTTGTTTACAATTTTGTAGGTACATGTACATGTAATTCTCAATTTAACGGGCAGCAAAAAGTATCCAATAAGATATTTATTCTTTCCTACTCTTTTTAATAGTATTAGGGCTCCATAACTCTCCTTCAAAGGGCCCATGAAAAGCTTTAATACTGGTCGGCAATTGAAAACCGCACATTAGTCCATTGCATCTCGTGCAGGATGAAAATGTTTAAGAGCAAATGGGAGACGTAAATGTGTACATAGATGGCGTCAGCCAGTATTAAACACTTGCTGGGCCCTCTTAAAAACAAGATTAGTAGTATTTGGAAGGTGTAAACTTACTGTGCTGTTAACATCTTCCTTTTTGTATAGCAGGGCCCTGACTTCATCAGCATCTCCATAGAAAACTGCCTGCACCAATGGTGGCTGTAAAAAGACAAACAATATTTCACCAAATTAAGAATAAAGCCAGGAATACTCGTATAATAAAAATTAAATACCAAAATATCTCATGAACTTGAATATTTAAGTCAATGATAAAAAACATAGTGGTACAACTACACTACATCTCTTGCAAATTCAACTGCCCTGCTATGTACATGTACATGTATGATGTATGCAGATCTGTTCAATATTTGAAAAATAGGTGGGGTGCAGCTCAAATATATGTGAAAAAAGTTGAGGCATATCCAAAAAATTTAATATTGCTTGAAAAAAAAAAATGGGAGTGGAGGGGCACACCTGTTGTGCCCCCCCCCCTGGATCTGCCACTTCAAAACATTAACATAAACAATATAAATAAGCACGATTTACATGTGTACAGTATGTACTTGTCCACATATTTTATTACATTAGAGATTCCTTGAATATTCAACTCAACAATTTAATGCCACACATCAACTCTCTAAAAAAAAAACTTGCTGGTTTCACAAAATCACTGGTGAATTCTAGGCTATAAATTCTATTACTGTATTCACAATACAGAACAGACATTGCAAGTCTAATAGTTCATTAATCCTAAAAATTAACACTCAAGATTTGCAAAGACAGGAAACAAAACACATACCTCCATTCCTGTAAATCCGTTCATCACACTGTCTTTCCATGTACACGGATACAGAGCAGAGATTTAATAAGCAAACTCATTTACTACAACCAAACCAGGAACTAATCTTAGAATATGACAAGGAATTGATATCAATGTCATACATGTAGACCTAGAGCAAGAACTTCCTTTGAAATCAGAGTCGTAATAGATCTCCGTAAATTTATAAATGAATTCCTAGCTGGAAACCGAAACAAAATGTAGACAGATCCCAAATGATGCCTGTAAAATTTCTCTGGTTAAAAACGAAAACCTGAAACACAGCAGGAGTTTCACTTCTTAGAGTTGTCAAGACGAAGTGAAACAGACACGCCTACAGAACATGGATACGTATCACGTGTTTAGAAAGCAGGAATTAAATGCACAGAAGTAAATATGTGGGGAAGCAGTCTTAACAAACACCAGCTACTTTTTTCTAAAACTGTTTTGAGGGAAGGAAGTTGGTCACTTCCTAAAGGTCCAAATCGCTTCACCAGACTGCAGTAAACAACTTTGATTAGTTACAAAATATCGGACAGACCTGGGGATAGTTCAAACTGTTGTTCAATAGGGCTTAGTTTGCAGGCACAAACCCATGGTCTAAAGTGCATAATGCAGCTCTAGTCTGAAGTAGAGACTACATACTGTAAATTCACTCATGTACTGTGGCAGCTCTTATTTGACACATGTGCATGTACATGTACAATGTATACATACATGTAAATGTACATGTACAATGGGCTTGGTCTAGTCTCCACCTGAGACAACTTTTAGTCTGTGCTTACAGGCTACAATAGGGCTACAAGGTAGATGTACATGTAGAAGTACACTTAATTTACATGTATACTGTGACCAGCAAAGAGAGTGAGGAGCCCAGCAGTTGCTTGACCCCACCTTTTTGACCTACATTTATTTTCAGAGATTAGCCATTGCCCCGTCCCATCACACTCTCCAACTGGGACTTGGGAGCAGAAGAAGCACCTGTCAGCCCCCTCCCCCCCCACTCCCCTCCCCGTTATAACTTACATCTAAAGAGTTGGCCTTTGCATACAAATCCAATCAACCCAGAGCCCTGTTTGCAGAAAGTTTGGGAGTAGACCTAGGATATGTAGCTAAAGCCTGTTAAACTCAATTAAGAAACAAATTATACGATTTGGTTAATGTACATATACAATCTATTGTATGAACCTCAAACAAATTATGGCTAGTCCCGAATATTGGAACTGCTCATCATCAAGGCTGCTTTTTTAAACATTTTCCAGCAAATATTCAGACAGATTTAGCCCTGAACATACATGTATTGCAGTCGCAATAGACTTGTTTTCAAAACCTCTAAATTTGACCTGCAATACTACAGGTACCAAACCTACATGTACCACCCAAATTGTACTTAAATATTACATTGCCAGGAATAGGCGCTGAAATATTCAATTTACATGTACATCAGGGGTATACCAGAAGCGTATCCAATAAATTTAAATGTCCTTCAACAATCCAGAATTAAAGCTCTCTTAAAATATCACAGTTGGCTGCCTGACATAAAAATGGTGAAACATTTTGAGCGCTATATCACCTGTCCCAATTACATTTACCTGTGAACCTGTGTTGGACTATAATTGCTTTATTGAAAGTGATGATACATGTATGTACTAATGCAGATTTATATTTATCTCTTGCATCAAATTAAAAAAAAATGATTTTAGTATGATCATATCAAAATAAGTTTAATTTCCTTTGAATCATACATTGTAAATACTTGCAAAACAGTTTCTTGAGGCAAAAACACAAAATCTACAGTGTATTAAGCTGGAAACTCTTTAATATTGTGACTTTGAAAGCATACATGTAATATGTACAGGGAAACTAAAAATAAATGTTACCTCTTGCCAGCCCTGCAGAGCTTTGAAGAAATAAAGTTAGCCTACATGTAATTATTTTAAAAGGACAAAGGATTTATAGACACTGTGTCAGAACTTACAATGTACATGTACGCATTTAATCTGTACTGTATCTCATTATTGGCCTAATAAAAAAAAAAAGATGAAATTTAAAATGCCTATCAAATTTTCACAAGCTGAACTGTCAAAGAGATGAATTTTATATAGCAAAAGTAAAAATATACACATGTACTGGTCAGTAACATGTTTGTATACATTCCACCTACACGTGGCCACAAAATGATGGATTCTATAAAAGAAACAGTAAACCTGCATTGGTCAGTGTACTATACATGCCATCTGCAGTTGGCCGGCCACTGGTGCAGCGACATTGACAATGAGCGGTTAACGGAAGAGTCACTTACACAGCGGTTTCTTGCAATGTCAGCATTGAATAAGAGCTCTCCAAAGACCGCCGACGGATCCACGACCGAGATGGGATCCTCCCTCTGCTGCCAGAATAAATCCAAGCCTTCCATTCTCTTAGGACCAAGACTTAAAGGACCAGGACTAAATTTTAGACCAACTGCAGGAGTATCGGCAAAGACATATAATGTAGGGATCCACTAGTGAAGAGTCCTACTTGAGCTCAAAACTTGATTGAATTACACGAAAAGCAACCGGTGTCCGATGCTTTACACGACTTCAATGTAGGAGACAAGCTGGATGGGGAAAGGGGGGAATCGTAGAGTATGTGTCATCGTGCAGGGTGGCAGGATGCGCTAAATTACGGCTTCCTGTGGAAACGCCTGACTGGTGCCACTCTGGCAGTTCAGGGTGCTTCCCCCTTTCTCTTTGACTTTGCAAATCCCAATCAAATTACGATCAGACAGCATCCAGTGAAAGCACCTGTCTTGGGATTATTGTCGTCTTAATCCCAAGCAAGCCGTGTCATCCGATTTGGGAAGGAACTGCTTGATAAAAATGATACCATAATGGACAGCGTTCTCGGCAGAGGATTTCTCCGTGGCAGAAAAATTGGTTGAAATCACAGTCATCTCAGACCAGTTGCAAAAGCTTTCCTGATTTACAGTAACTTACATGTACACAGTCTAAATTTAAAACAGAAAATTTGCACTTGGTCCAGAGTTGTAATTTTTTTAATTTTCTAACTTTTTTTTTTTCTTTGGGAGGGGGGGGGGGTGATTTTTGTTTAAAGTAAGTGTGCATCAGTGAGCATAAATATGTTTCTGAAAAAAAAAAATTGAAATCGTGTAGTCTTACAGTGCACATATGTTTTTCCACAAGATCAAACCCACCTCGCCCCCTCCCCTTAAAAAAAAAAAGGACTCTACTCTGATATTACACTGTACATGCAGGGTATTGTGGTTTTGATAATTTACCGGTAACCAGAAACAAAGACAGGATTAAATCAGTGAGGGTCTATTTCCCCAAGAGATCAGTGAATGTTTGACAGAAATCCCAAAGTGTGAGAAAGTAATTTTTTTCTTCTTCTATTTCAATCAAATGCAAATTAGCAACATTGTGATGTCTCATGCAAGGAACTCATATTTCCTATATTGCTTTTGCATCTACATGTATAGTTCTTTTCTAATGAAGCAGAATAAATATATCATGATGTGAACAGACCTGGAACTTCAGGTCAGGGTAAGTTTTTGTTACCCTGCCAGTTAAATAGTTTCTTCAAGCTGGATGTGGTCAGGACGTTTCCCTAGAGCTATAAATTCTACCCTACAGTAGTCAGCAAGGTTATTTTCTAAATTACCCCAACATTGTCCCAACAAGGTCTGTTAAAACAGGGAGCTTGCACCCAAGGTAAAATAGAATAAATCCATCTTAACCCGTTGAGGACTGAGCCCGAATATATTGGGGCTGAGGTCTATGGGATTTGTGTGTTGTAGCCAAATCAGCTCGTCTCCAAAAGGTTAAAGATACATGTAGTAAACCCACCAAACATTGGATCTGGCAGGAATCTTCAAGATTGAAGCAGGCAGTTCTAAGCTATTGTGGCTGAACACTAATTTTACTTTAATAGTTTTGTCACAATTTTGCCAATATTCTCTCTGCAGTTTCCTTTGCAACTAACAATTAGATTGCTGCCATTATTGACAATACAGGTGTTTCAGTGAGGCTTGAAATGTGAGTGCATGCTTATTGAAGTTTTGTTGAACTTTAGTTTTTTAATCTCCACTGAACATACACACAAAAAAAAAGTTGCAAATGGATATTGTAAAAACACAGAAGTTTTGGAGTAACAAATTTCCTGGAAAATCCTAAACAAGTAAAAGCCACTCTTGATTTATTAAACTACAGACTTTCTAGGCTGTATAAAGACGATGTGCAGAATAAAGACCGTGTTCCTTTACAGTACTTCATTCACTCTAAATATTCCAAGAAGTACTCTGACCTGAGGTAGATGAACGTCAGAGAGAATGGTCAAGAGTTTAAGAATTAGCGAGTTCATGAGAAATGCATTTTTTGAGGGACTTTGTTTAATACTGAAGTTTATCTTTTGTTGACTCAGACCAGACACATGGTCAGGGGCTCATTTCTTGAAACTGTCCTAAGTAGTCTAAGTTCGATGACATCCCATTGAAACATATGTTACAAGTAATTCTACAAAACATGTCCCTACATGTATGAGTTGTTGGGCAATTCCAAGCAAAACTGGACATGGAGCTGAAATTTTAATGTGGCGCTGTGCCTTTGAAAATGCAAATTAGGATCAGAAATTATCACAAAGGCTTCTTTACAATACAACCAATAATTTTATGTTTTTAAAAATTGCGATTCAGTATTCTCGCGCTGAATAATTGATCAAACCCAAATTTGCACATATGAGACTACATGTATGGGGCTTTTAATGCCTCTTATTTAATATATCTAGTCACTTTTCGCTGATTTTTTTGGCTTAATGTAATTATCATGGACTGCTCCAACAAATTTTGGTATTAATATTTCTTTTTAATGCATTTCTCCTCACGAAAAAGACCGGGAAACCAGATGTCACTCCGTAACCGGACATGGGTTCAAGTTTTAAGTCATAATTAACAAAAATATTCAACCAATTTTTTTTATGCAAGGTGGCATATTATACCTAGAATAACATAGAATTCAATCAATAATTCAAAATTGTGATAGCCATTTAAATTTCACAGAGTTTAAGCAAAATGTTTCTGCTCAAATATGCATGTCCGTTTTGCGTCACTCCGTAACCTTGATTATGAATATTCAGATCTCATAAATTAAGAGCAGTACTATAACAAAAATTATCATTTTGAAAAGATTGTACCATCAGCTTTTATCATGAACCATTTCTTTTAACAGTATGGATGATAAACTTGTTTGAATGCTGAAATGTTGCTTCTGAATGTCACTCCGTTACCTTGGAACTCCCTGTTCAAGAACTAAATAGTTTTTGACGGTTTTGAGAAACAGGCCCTGGGATTCTTGATTTCCCTTTATGTTGGGCTTGAAGTAATGTATTTAAAGACAAACTTATTTGTCACTCTTTTCAAACAAAAATGATGTTTGATCGTAGTCCCTATGTCTGAGACCCGAGGCATTTTATTATAACCCGTTGGGGACTGAGCCCGAATATATTTGGGCTGAGGTCTATGGGAAATGTGTGTTATAGCCAAATCAGCTCGTCTCCAACAGGTTGAGAAATTTGTTTTCATTCTATAAATAAATAAGTTCATGTTATCAAATGATTTTGTAACAGTATATCAGCCATTCCATTGTGACTCGCGTGACATTTACACAAAATTTCAACATGTTAATGCTAATTACTTCAAAATTTCATGATGCAGACCTGTTTTTCTTACTTATTTCAATCAAGGTAAGGACATTACACATTAGCTCAAAGAAATTTTGGTTGTAAAGTCATTTTTGTTGGAGATATTTCAAATTGTTTCCTGTGACTCGCGTGACACGACACTATTGAAGGTTTCTGACCTTACTGTACTTGCCTGAAATTTCCTCAGAAGTTACTTATCCGATGTACATGAAATTTTCTGGAGATAATTTGGAAACATTAAGCAATGATCTGGTAAAATTTCATTATCTTTCGGGCAGTCATTTTAATTCTATCACCATTTCAAAATGTGACTCGTGTGACACAGGAGTGTGACTCGCGTGACAAGTGTCATTTTGGACTAAAATTTGAACCAATTATCACGATTACATATAGTAGAATGGGCCACAATTCAACCAAACTAAGCCTTTATAGTCAGTTGTATCACATACAACTTAAAACAAAAGAATTATTTCATTCCAGATAGATTTGGGGGTCTTGGAACATACAATGCAAAATGGTGATTTTCCCATTGACTTGTGTATTGTAGCAACATAATTTGTAGAAAAGCAAATATGAAAACCTATGATTATAAATTCTGATAACTCAAAAATTATTTAAGATAAAGTTATGAAACTTTGATGGATTATATTTCATAGTATGACCTACCAGGATGCAAAGTTTCAGAAGATTTAATAACTCCATGGCAGTTATCTTAGGGGGTTGAAATCCATCCACTTTTTCTCATTTTCACCCAAATTCCAATGTAAAATTTACCTATTATTTCTCATTTTTGGCAAAATAACCCAATTGTTATCCTCAATTTGATAATCAGAACATTTTACAAGACTTATTTGAAGGCAGATTTTATTTCTTTTCAACAAAATCCTAATGATTATCTTTATTTCCCCAAACTTTGCTTGTTTTGTAAAATGTGACTCGCGTGACAGTACCCTAAGAAACCCAAAAGTGACTCGCGTGACAGTGCTTTAGGGTGTTTTTTCATAATGAAGGGGTCTGCACTTGAAAATTTTCTTTGGTGGTATGATTGAGGACCCTAAGCCCCTTACTTTTTATCAACTACATATCATACACTCTACTACTTTTTAAATGAACTAAAAAAATAGGTGTATTTTTGTGACTCGCGTGACACATTTCGAGGATGTTTTCTGTTTGAAATATTCTCAAGCTCGGTTCACATTAAATGCAGGAACCAATGTGATATGACAAGATGGGTATAAAGTAAATCAGAATACTAAAATTTATGATTCTTCTCACTATGGAACATGCTTTAAATAGCATTATTAAAATCATTACCAAACAAGATGAATCCTCGACCGCGCGCGGTCGAAATATATGCCTCCGCCATTGCCAGATCAGAAAAATATCGCACATTCATCTATTCATTTTGCATTATAGAATGACATTTTTCACCTTGACCTTTGACCTTGTGACCCCAAACCTAATCAGACCATATTCCTATAGTGATAGATACTACCCTTAAATTTGTATATCTTAATTGGTTCCCAAGATATTGCGATGACAAACTCAATACATGGATTTTCACATCTTGACCTCTGTGACCCTTGACCTTTGACCTATATAATCCATAATCTAATCAGATCATCTTCTTATGGTGGTACATACTATCCCCAAGTTTGAAGCTGATATCTCAAATGGTTCTTGAGATATCACGATAACGAGCTCAAAACATAGAATTTCACTATTTTTGACCTCCGTGACCTTGACCTTTGACCTACACACTCCAAAATCTAATCAGATCATCTTCTTATGGTGGTACATACTATCCCCAAGTTTGAAGTTGATATCTCAAATAGTTCTTGAGATATCGCGATAACGAACTAAAAACATAGAATTTCACTATTTTTGACCTCCATGACCTTGACCTTTGACCTACACACTCCAAAATCTAATCAGATCATCTTCCTATGGTGGTAAATACTATCCTCAAGTTTGAAGTTGATCACTCAAATGGTTCTTGAGATATCGCGATAACGAGTAAGCGGGACGTACGGACGGACGGACAACCCGAAAACATGATGCCTCCGGCACCACCTTCGGTGGCGGAGGCATAAAAACATACTTTTTGGAGCAAATATGTTGTCTCTTTCAGCTGGTGTAACTCGGTTGTTTGAAGATAAAAAGCGATGAAAATTCGGATTTATACCATTTGAATATGTACATTGCCAAAAAGAACTATATTTTTTTCATTGGTTATATTTGAAATTTTAAGCAATGGGTGTCGAGTTACATGGAATGGCTGACATGGTTGGAGCAGTATTAGATCTATATTAAATATTGCCCATCATGCCCATGTCTGCACACCCACATAAATGAGAGAATTTTGAAAGAAAATAAAAACAACAAACAAACAAAAAACATAAACTTTCAATATTCAGCAATCCATTTTAATATTTAAAAAAAATTAACAAAAAAATGAAAACAGTCAATGAATTAATGTAGGCCTAGATCTAGCCCTAGCCCAGTAACTGTGTTACATTAATGATTGTCATCAAGTTTTATTTGATATTCTGAACATTTTAAACATCATGGCTAAAAACTGCACAGAGGCCGAAGGTACTGCATGCAAAACAAGCTAACTTTTAGTGTGCAGACATGGCCCATGTAATAATAATATAATAATAACTTCAGCTTATATAGCGCATAATACATAAGTCCCTATGCGCTTTACAAAATTAACAGATGGGTTATTTTAACTAAGAAAGTAAAGTAATTAAAATTCAGTAGAGATACATAGACGA
>CALNVZ010000641.1:10088188-10118228 GCA_940671915.1 Paracentrotus lividus | reverse complement strand
CTTAAGGGAGGGAGCGAAAGCGACAAGGGGGAGCGTGGGTGGGTGGGGAGGGGGTGGTCCTCCCGTATTCCCCCTCCACTAGGTAGGACATTTTTGTGTGCATTTTGGATTTAAACTTGCAATTTGTGGCATACCTGGAGGAAAAAAAATGTTTAAAAAATTCCAATTCCGATTTAAATCGGAGGAATATCACCCCTGTTTATATCTGGGAGCTATTTTTCATATGCAGAATGTCATATTTGTCAACAGAATTGCGTTTTGTCAGCATGAGTTTGGCTGTGACCTCTTGTTAAGACATGAAGAATATCCTTTCACTAGTCTAATGACTGTGAAGTGCACAAGCGCATGTCGCATGCCATGTGCCACAAATTTGAATGACACACTCAGCTCAGTTGGGTCAATCAATTGTCAGTCTTGTATCTCTAGTGAGGTTAGTATCTCCATGGTTTAACTGTGTTTTTCTTAGTATTATTTACTGCCTCTTCAATTCTGAAGATTCTTGCAGGTTTCACCGGACGGCTAGGTGCAATACACCGGGTGAAGCACCTCTCTTTGTCGAATAGTGTATTGATTTTTAACGTGCATAGGGCATGTGTAGCTCTCCCTATACACGGGACCAACATTTACGTCCTCTTGCCGATGGACGGAGTTGTTTTCCAACTGCATTCACACTCGCCTGAATACACGGCGAGGCACGCTATACACACAACGTATAGCATCAGTTCTTTTGCAAGATGTCTTCGGAGATGCTGGGACTCAAACCCACGCGTGATCATGATCTTGTCCGAAACGAGCGCTCCAAACTGAGCTACACCGCCTTTTATAGTTGAAACTCGGTCAGTACTATTGCGCTAATCTGAATCTGAATAGTGATGTAAAAAAAAAATTCTTTCCTT
This sequence comes from Paracentrotus lividus, assembly GCA_940671915.1. NCBI lineage: Eukaryota > Metazoa > Echinodermata > Echinoidea > Camarodonta > Echinidae > Paracentrotus > Paracentrotus lividus. The sequence goes on along the minus strand of CALNVZ010000641.1, from coordinate 10,117,332 downwards.
TCCAGACAATCCATGATAAAGATGTTCAACATAAAAAAAAATTTATATAAGAAATATCAAGAGGACTGGCCCGCACCCGCCCCCTGCACTGCCGGCGCGTCTTACCAACATGTTTATAGATCTAATGTCATCCCAGCAAACACAAAACGTTTTCAGAACGTTTTAAAAACGTTTTATTCAGGTCCCGTAGGTCTCGTCTGAAATGAACGTTAGAAAACGTTCATATAACGTCCAAGTTGGACTTCAATTTGTGAAAAAATAATGGTTCAAAAAAGAACGTTTTAAACGTTCTTTGGACGTTACAAAATGGAACGTTTTATCAAAACGTTCACCAAAACGTTTTATTTGGAACTTATAACGAACATATTTTATTGAACGTTTTCTGAACGTTTTTAAAACGTCCAAATAGGATTTATGCAAATGAGTGGTAATTTGCATTATAATACGTTATACATATGGAAATAACGTTTTTTAATGATTTTTTTTCTATTTAGCAGTAATAAATTCATGTTTTGGTGTTTCGTTTATTTGTAATATTGTTCAGAAACACACATAAAGATTAAAAAACACTAATTCGGTATTGGAATGTACTAACATAACAAATAAAGTAAGAACTAACCATTACAAACGATACTTCAATAAATATAAATTTACTGGAGCATTATTTAGTGTTAAATCAAAATAATCCAACTCAAGTCTGCCCTTTAGCATGATTTTGATTGGAGACACTTCACTCTTAAGTGCCATTCCACAATTTGGCAAGAGGCTTGAGTGCAAATAAATATTTTTATCTACATTGTTTACATAAGTTTTTAATAGGTTCTACAAACGTTCCTATGACATTCTTAAACGTTTTCTGAACGTTCCAAAGGTTTTCTGGACGTCCGCAGAACGTTTTCGGAACGTTTAAAGGTTTTCTGGACGTCCGCAGAACGTCCACGGAACGTTCCAAAGGTTTTTTTAAAGGTTTTCTGGACGTCCGTAGAAACGTCCACAGAACGTTGTAAAAGGTTTTTGGACTTTTATAAGGTTCCAAAGGTTTTCTACAGGTCCTTCTAAATTTTGAAAGGTTCTTTTTGGGTTTTTAAACGTTTAGAAAACGTTTTCTAAACGTCCATTTGAATGTTTTATAACGTCCCAACCTTCCACAAAAGGACGTTTCTACGTTTTGACAAACGTCCATAGAACGAACTTGGAACGTTCTTAAAACGTTCAGAAGAACGTCCAATTGTTAGCTGGGATAGCACCTTGCAGATTATAAACCGAGTGACAATATACCAAGTGACCACGGAGACAATTGTTGTGAAATAGACCCAACAACGAACCAACAACAACATCATCATAGTCATAGATCTAGATAGTCTAAGGTGAAATAATTCAATTCAATTCAGGCTTTGGCTTTTCTACCTTACACGCAAATACTGGAAGAATGCAGAAGAGCACTTGAGCTTCCAATTCCACTTTTTTTCCAGGTCTAACGTAGATATATCTTCTTGTCAGCTCAAAAATTATTTGTTTCATTAAAATTACTTGAACATGTTAAAATGTTGTACAATTGATTTCATGTTTGTAAGCTGTTTGTGAATGCACCAGTCACACACTTACACTTAAGCATGGTCAATTCAGAATTGACAGTCACATATTTGCGATAGCCTAATGGCTGAACATCATAGAATCTAGCTACCTCCCACCGCTGCGCCGGTGGACGCGGGCGGCAGGTCTAACCCAGACACGGTCGGTAGTCTTGATTTGTGATTTTGTCCAGAAATAAGAAAGACACTTACACTACGATGCCAATTCTCATTCAATAACTGGGTGCACTAGTTTTAATCAATCCTCACAATACTGAATACCGTTATCCAACTTACTAGACGATATTCATACAAAATAAAAATTAAAAATACAGTAAATTTTACTTACAAGTATCTTGAAATTTCTGGAATTCTCCGGCAAAGTTTTGTATCTATGGTGTCCTCGATAAATCAAAAGAAATTTGGAAACGAAAGTTAATATAATTTATATATTTTTTTTGTCATAGACTTTTCGAGTGGGTTTTATTTGTTTTTATTGTGTTTGTTTGTTTCTTTGTTTTCTTTGTTGTTGTTGTGGCAAATGTGGTGGTGGAGGTGTGGTGGTGTGGTGGTTTGTTGTTGTTGCTGTTTGTTATTGTTGTTGTTGTTGTTGTTTTGTTGCTCGTTGTTGTTTGTTGTTGTTGTTGCTGCTTGTTGCTGCTGCTTGTTTTTGTTGTTGTTGCTGCTGCTGCTGCTTTGTTGTTGTTGTTGTTGTTGCTGCTGCTTTTGCTGTTTGTTGTTGTTGTTGTTGTTGTTGTTGTTGTTGTTCCCAACTAACAAATGGACGTTCCGAACGTTCTAAAAAACTTTTCCAAGTTGGCCTTCATGGACGGTTTTGTGAAAATGTTTTATGGACGTCAAAATGTGGTAGTTTTAAACGTTTTATTGGAGTTTCGTTTTTTTAAACGTTAAGAACCATAAAAAAATTTTAAAAAGCTCGGAACGTCAAAAACCTTTTGAAAACGTTTTAATATGTTATGGGACGTTGTTAGAGCGTGCAGAAACACTTTTTTAAAAAAAACGTTTGGACGTTTAACCGTTTTAAAAACGTTTTTAAACCTTGAAATGCACAAAAACGTTTTAAGAACGTCTAAAACCTTTATATCGTCTGGAAGTAATAGAAAACCTTTTATGAACGTTTTAGATAACGTTTAATAAACGTTATAGGAACGTTTGGGGAACCTCTTAAAAACTTATTGTAAAAAAGTATAATAAGTAGGCCTATAGATATGTTATGATTCGCATATTATTTGCACCTCAACTCTAGGCCAATTGTGGGATATTGGCACTTAAGGTGAGACACCCTCGGATAAACTCACTCTGAAATAAGTTAGTTTAATTCATATTATTTCAGCTGTATTATTCTGTTCACTTCTCGGACCTGGGAGTCGATCCTGAGGGGGGCGATAGGCCCGCCCACTCCGTAAAAAATGAAATAAAATAATCACTCCTAAGCCCCCCCCCCTCCCCCTTAGTCTCCGAGAAAAAGTGAATAACGGTTGGTGTTTTTCAGTAAATTATTGACTGCATATCATAATAAAGTTAATGTTATTTTTTTCTTTGACACCAAATACAAACAAGCCACGCATTACTGAACATAGCCTGTCTCTTGATTCACATGATGATGATCACGATCACCAATGTTCATGCAGACAATATGATTATCATGATGAAAACTGAACTTTTATTACGGTAGATGAGATCGACGCACTTTCTTTTGTTACGTGAGGCCACTAACAAAATAAATTAATGCGTGTCTACGCCCGTGCCCCCTAGCACAGGATTTGGAGGAAGAGCGAGCAAAAGTGTCCCATATTCTCTGATTTGGCCGAGGGAAAATATCATATCTGATGAGACCCTAACGGCCTATAAAGGATTGACCTCACTGAAATATTAGAAAAACGGCCCAAATTTAAAATATTTAGGAGACAATGCGACCCCAATAAAAAAAGATTTGGGGGGATTTTGCAAGTTTTCCCGGGGAAAAAAGAGCCTGAAATATTCACCCAAAATGAAAAGAAAAAAGATAAAATAAAGAAAAAAAGAATGTGTAAAAAACCGATAAGGGGGCGTGGGTTTAAATACATAAAAAATGGAAAAAAAAAAAAAAAAAAGAAAAAAAAAAAAAAAAAAAAAATAAAAAAAAAGCGTCACACGTCTTCGCGTGCCAGGCGATCTTCGGGTGAGGGCCGCTTGCCTTGCCTGGTCGTTCGCCTACCTGCTGCGAGCTTCGTTCCTGCGTCGCTCCGCGTGCTGCTTGCATGCGCCGCTGCTCCAGGTCGCGGTCGTCGGCGGCTCGCCGGGTCGCCCTGCTTCGCTCAGCGATTATTCCGAAAAAACATATATATCCCTATCGCATTCCCAATTGACTTCTTGCCTGCGCGCATTTTTCCGCTCCCTTATGCTCACATCAGGTCCTAAAATCCCCTTTAAGCTTTCGCTCGTGCTTCCGGCTACGACCCGCCTCAGTTCGCCCCTGTGCCTGCCCGGTTCTTTTTCGTGTCCCCTCTTGACCGCTAAAGGCGTGCCTTTGCTTTATTGTTCGCCGCCGAGCCGCGTTGCGCCAGCGGCCCCCTCGCTCGCCCTTCTATCTCTTGTGTTCGATTCGCCTGCGGGCGCACCCGGTGGGCGGGAAATCTCGCTGGCCAGTCTCTTGTGAAACTGGCCACACGTTTCACATGTGAAAGTGGCTTGGGTTGCTTCTCTCGGTGTCCTGGCGGGGTCGCGGGCCCGCCCGGTTCCCCCCCTTTGCCCGCCGCTGGCTCTGCGCCTGCTCCCGGGCGCCCGGGGCTGGCTCTCCCACGGGTCCGTTGTTCCCTGTTGCTCGTGCGTTAACGCTGCCCGCGAGCGGCTGTCGACTTCCTGGCATCTCTCTCGACGCCTCTCCTCGGCTGTGCTGCCTGGCGGTCGTGCGGTTTCTCCGTTTGTTTTCTTCCGCCGTACTCACCGCCCGCGCTTTTTTCCCGTTCCCCGTCCTTTTTGCCCCCATTGCCCTTGTTCCTCGCTCTTCCCCTGCAGGCCCTTGCTCTCGTCTGGTTCTTGTCCCTCTCGTCCCATGTAGTCATCATCTCCCCCTCTGTCTGGCCCTGTCCTTCTGCTCATGGCTGTGCTACTGCCGCGTCTTGATTTTGTGCTGTACCCTCCCGCATGGGGTCGGTTTGTTACCCCCCCCTACCTCATGTTCGAGCGTAACGCACTTACCTCCAATAATTACTATGTTAAAATTACACTTTTGTCTGCCATTTTGCAGGTGATAATATTTTTGTTTCTATTATTACTGTTTGTCTACTTTAGAGCTCTACTTGATCTAGCTGTTAAGGTGCCAAGCAAGTAGAAAGTTGTGAAAACACAGTATGGTATAGAGAGATTGTCCACCTGTCAATCTTCCGTGATGTGTTTAGCATATTGTAACAATTACTCGCCGCTATACAGTCTGTATCAATACAAACGTGTATTGGTTGTTTATTTTCATAAGCAGGAATATCCTCTTTCTTCTGCAATTTTTTTCATGCACATTTGTGCAGTATTTTTTGTGAGATATGGACTACTTTCTTACAATCAGAATCCATTTTTAGCACAGCCGTCCATGGCTTTGGTGGTATGATTTCGAGCAATAATGAGCCGTGAATTCAAGCGCTCCAGAAACATAGAAGTGCGTAATTTCGATTTGTTCCTGTCGCAAAAACTTTAGCATAACTTTTGTTTACGAAGCAACTTATATCAGGAAAAGGCATCAGCAAGAAAAATATTTTGCTTTAATTTGGGTACCTACAAATCACTACATTATATGAAAAAGATTTCACACCTAAATGATTTTTTTTCCAGTAATGTACCATTTTTTTTGAAGAGACTTTTTATTGTAACAGCTTACCCATATATACGGGTAGAGTGTTACAAAAAAATGTCTTCATTAATTAAGCTGTAGTTAATTAGTGTTAATGTTTTATATTGCCATCAGATTTTAGCAGACATAATGGCACTAACCTAAGACCAAGATGGAGTGGCGTGAGTTCTTTCGAATATCTGGCCCAAAATGTGAAAATGTGAATTTTGTTAACTTGCAATCACGGTCTCCCCTATAATGCAAATCAAAACAAATTTGTTATTGATGTAATAGCACTCGTTTGTAGGGAGTACCTTTAATACTACAGTTGAGCAAGAAGTATAACGGGCGCCCATGATTTTTGATGTTGCTTACATCAACTAACAGAGATTTTCATTACTGTAATTGATTCGTGAAAACAAGATGCCCAAAGGGTTAGCAAGAAAATTGAATCAGAAAAGAAATTGAAAAGAAATTAAAAAAAAAAAAAAGTAGGGCCGGATATTTGTCAATGTTAGCAGGGTGACAGAGGAGCAGCAACGTAAAGAATTGGAAGGTGGCGACCAAAGAGAGATTTCCGTTAGTATAAAATAAAAAATTATTTACTCATTTTATTAGCTTTCCCTATGTTGGCATTGGGCTGAGGTTTTAAATAATTGCAGCCAGAAGAAACCTCTATTATGCTTTTTTTCCGTCCCCAGAGAATTGATGCATGCTTAACTTTAAACAGGCTGGGTCTTCAAGTCTCTAAAGGTGGAGTCGGATTGAATGAAAATTGATTTCCGAGATCTCTTTTCTCCTCTCTGTGCTTCGTGGGTTTTGTTATTAAGCGTGAAGGTGCTAGTCTTAGCTTCGGCGACTCATGAGAGTCGCGGGGACTCTGGAGGCGTTCCTCAGAGATCGTCTTTGAAACGTCTATTTGCCGCGAGTCAGCTATACGTCTCGAATCGTCGTCGTTCTCTCATTTATTTCGCCTATATAGAATATATAACCAGAGTGAGTCAAAAAAACTTTGACAGGCCTAGAAAATGTCAATAACAAGAAAACTCTAATTTTATATAACCAGCTAATTACTATTTATCATATTCTGAAGAAGTAACGTATCTTCCGCATCTTATGGTACTTTTTTGTGTGGGTATGGCTTTTACGCTTGGATGAAAGACGCATTGTTTGAGAGACATCGCACATTTCCGATTGGGGTGGCCAAGGTGGGGTGAAATTGAGACACAAAGCTGAAATTAAGCAACTCCATCAGTGGAAATAAAATAGCTAACTTTTTAACAAAAAATGTCTTTCGCTTGTTACGGTGGCAGGATTGTTGTGTACAGCATATAGACTTACATTTTGTCCACTCGAAAATTAGATTGATCTGAAGTATCGGTACGAATGAGTACACGATCAAGAGTAATTGCCACTGACAGACTAAATAGGCTCCTAATTTTTTGATGTACAAAGAGATTTTTTTTTTGTCTTTGACGTGTAGCAGAAGTAGTCGGTCTCTGTAATAGTAATGAATACATTTCCCTGTGGTAAATATTATTTATGAAATCATATCAAATAAGGTGAATCGAATATCACATGCGCCGTTGCGTATAAGGATCAGCGTACTCTGTTATGGGTCAGTCACCGGTTGTAACGAAAAGCTTTAATATCGTAGGCTTTTCTAAATCTTTTCATTACCAATTCTTTCATGACTTAATCTCTCTCACCCGGAAATGCTGTGGATTTTTGCCATGAAAAATGATTTTAACACAAAAGGATACTGAAATGTGAGATACAAATGGAGGTTGGGAGTAAAACATCTGTTCATAGATGGTTTGTCAAGGCGACTTCAAGTTGTTGCTGATTCAATTCAGAGTGTTATTTTTCCAGCAAAATCGAAAGTGAAAAGTATGAAGGTACATAAAAATTATTGCTATTGGTTCTCTGCCGGATTCCACTATATGTTAACAAAATATTTCCTTTGAAAGCCTAGCTCTTTCGAATACAAAACTTTGCATTTTGGTTTCATTTTTGCATTGGCAAGCGATTGTAGTTTTTTCCTGATATCCATATACACATTCCTGGCATCATTTTGTAACAATTCTTTCCCTTGCCTCTTTATTAATAGTAATGTGCTGTAAATAACTGTAAATGGGTTGTTTTTTTTTTTAATGAAATATTTTAATTATTATCATTTAATACTTTTCATCTTGTAATCAATTAAAGGAACTAGCATTTTCGCGAAATAACGTCAATGTATATAATTTATTATAAATTCATATGCAGCATGGATTAAGAAATATTTTGACTCTTTTGGAACAGCTTTCGAATTATTGTGATTGTAAACCGTACCGTTGCAATTTCATTCAAATGCGACCAAAAGAATCCCAGCAACAAAAATTGTTAACGATAGCGGATTATTTATTCAACATAAAAAACACAAAAGGTAAGTTTCGCCTATTCTCAGTATATCAATCATTTTTTTAATAGGGACGGATTCAAAAAATCTTAATTACAAGTCCAGTGTAGGTAATTTTATGTGACCCGATTTTTAGGAAGAATCATCATGTCATGCTTCAGTAGAGTAGTGATGTTGAATGGCAAAGAATGTGCATCTTCCTTTGAGGTTTCACAAGCCGAATGGTCAAACTTGTTGAATGAAGAGTTCGGAACATATGGTTTATTCCATTAATATGACTGGAATAGCTGTTTTGGAGTGTATTTCGACTTTTGCTAACAATTCACGGGTTGAATGCACAATATACATAGAAAACCAAAAATAGGCCATTTTTAAAGTAATCATAAGTACTCCAGTATTTTTAGGCACTAAAAATCATCTCAATAGACAATTTTTGGGGTTTATCGTCAACTTGTTGTCAATGATCCTATGGCAATCTTTTAAAAAAGTCATGCTTCAATGAGCACGTGAGACTTAGAAAACGCTATTTTGTCACTGTATGGACTAAAAATTTTGAATTGTTTCACATTCGAATTAAACGCACGATGGTGTTGAGGGAGAACTCGTATTTATTTTCACAAAAATCCGATGTTTGTAAAAGATTTTTTAAAATAATTAATAAAGAAAGATCAATGAAAAAAATGTTAACAACCATTTTTTTTTTGTTTGGTGGTAAACATTGCCGGAGGCGTTATAAAGTTATAACTGAATTGCATCGCTGAACAAAGTGTTGTTGTTTTTAAAGCATTACTTAAAGTGAAATGTGAAAAGTAATTAACCATTTTTTTTTTTGTTTCTGCTCTCTGTTACATCTTGAATCCTGTTTGCATTCCACTCACTCATATTTACCAATTAAAATATAATTTATGTTTCAAAAAAAAAAAAAAAAAATAAAAAAAGATTCTTCTAAATATTTTTGAGACATGTACGTATGCTAAACGTAAGCATAATTGTCAACATTGCCCCCTCTATGTCTATTTTTTTTAAAAGAGTGAATATCACCATAAACTCAAGATCTATCATAGGCAACATGTTTGTTTGTGATAATTTAATTGATTTGTAACAACTTACATAAAATACTCCATTTTGACAGGCATAGTATACTTGGGATTTTACCTCAACATAATAGGCCTATACAGTGATAAATAAGTGGATCTAAAAATATATTTCACCTGTATAAAAAGGGGAAGTGGTAATTCCCACCAAAAAGAACCAAAAAAAAAAGAAGAAAAAAAGAAATCCAAAAATAAAAAAATAAAAACATTGAAAATGAGTAAATTATAAATGAATTATTTAAATGATTTTGCTTCCAGTCAATACCCTTGATAAATTGTAAGTTGACCTTGTAAACTTTAATATCACATTTATGTCTTGTGGCATCTTCTAGGATCTTCCTTGCATTGAGCTTTGACAATGGCTCAGAATTCCCACCAAAAAGAAGAAAAAAAAGAAGAAAAGAAAAAAAAATCAAAAATAAAAGAATAAAAACGTTGAAAATGAGGAAATTATAAACAAATTATTTAAATGATTTTGCTTCCAGTCAATACTCTTGATAAATTGTAAGTTGACCTTGTAAACTTTAATATCACATTTATGTCTCGTGGCTTCTTCTAGGTTCTTCCTTGCATTGAGTTTTGACAATGGCTCAGACAGGGTTACTCCTGTTGACAGCGCCCGTCAATCAACTACGTCAGCGCATCCAGGTCATCCTCTCAAGTGCAGCGAAGAGTATCCGACAGGTCCTCTATGTCCAGATCCAACCGGGCCTGGAGGATTTGACAAAGACTGGTTCTTGCTTGACGTTCCCAGTTTCCAGCGAGCTTGCCAGTCTGATCACTCAGGTCTATTCCTACTCTGGGAACTCTCACCACTCTCTAGATGTCAGAGTTCTCCTGAGTAACATCACCAGCAGTGTTGCTATCAAATCTACAGGTAAATGTTCATTGCAGTTGTGGGGCCTAGAATTCATAATTGTCATAGTGACTGATTTGATGGTTGATTGGGATTTGACTTTTGGAAATTGCCATACAATCAAAACCAGGCAACAGCAATAACATTGCAATGATGTTTCAATTTTAATAGTTGCCCTGATGCCAGTAGGCATGTCCCAAAATGGCTGCCGGCCACTATAACCCGTCTCACAATAGCCATATCATGCTATGTGTGTTGACCATGCTCGCTTAATCAGATTGCACCAAAAGAGTAAATATTGACAGATTTAGTTCAAGACTCTAGATATATTTTTGTAAGTCCAGTTAAAAGATTGAAGAAAAAGTAATGTAAGTGTGGAGCCTAACAATGTTGGATATATATGTAATTTGTTAATACACAGTACCGAGCTGTCCACAACTGCTTAGCTCCGCCCCTCAGCTGGTAATGACGGACAGTCCTCTACCGTCAGACCAAATCCTGAGACATCTCTCCCAGTGGATCGTCATCCCGCCCGAACCAAGGGTGGAGAAACTCTTCTCTTCATCAGATGAGACGAAGGCTTTCCAGGACACAGCAGGGTCGACCACAAGTCCTGCAACAACCAAGGTAACGTCTGAAGCAACGGGAACTGCCACACCAAGAGATGGGGTGCTGAAGACATACAGGCATGTTTGTCTTGGCGGAACTTTTGACAGGTTGCATGCAGGACATAAGATTCTGCTGTCGGAGTCAGCGTTGAGAGCGAGGGAGAAGATCACCGTGGGTGTTTCTGATGGCCCCTTGCTTGCAAGTAAGCAGTTTGGTTTATTTTGAAGTAGTCTATGACATCAAACGTAAAGGAATTTTAAACGCCGTTGGGATGTTAAATAGACAATTAATTATATTCATTTGTCTCCAACGGTGGAAACCATGCAATAAAATTAATTGTCTAGTCTATGACATGTTTGTTGAATATTCAATATGTCTAATAATTTGTTTACTATCAGTTCATATTAAGATCAATTTGTGCACATGTATACTGTCTTGGCTGTTATTTTTGCGCGATTAATTTTTCGCGCTTTAAGGCCTCAAAACATATTTGTGGGTTATTAAATTTGCACTGCATTTACGCACAAATGCTACTGAACCCATTCAAAGCATGCATAAGAAAGCATGCATAAGAAAGCATACTCATATATTCACGTTTTTAAATTCGCCCCTTATGATCCTTGTGCAAAATCCGCGAAAATTAATGTAACACAAATATTTCCATGATTACAGTAGACTATTTTACAAATATTATTTGGTCTTTACCTGTACCCAGTTGGTCTGATAATTTTTAGTCCACATGGCTGGCACTGAAGTTTGCAACAAGTTTTATAAGGCTAAATGGAATCTGATTAAACATTTCATCTAGATATGGAAAGCAATGCCGAATCATGCACAAGACTTAAAAAAAAAAAAAATAGGACCTATCGCCGCCTTCGTGCAAATTACTAGGACCAATGATACCATAATGTATGGAGGGCTCACTGGGAGAACAGTTACTAATAACTGTAGTGTCTACCCAGGGTAAATAAAGCTGTTTTTTTACCAATATCATTATTAATATCGTAAAACAATTGGATGCTAATTTTGGTGGATTCTGGTTGTTTTCAGAACTCAAATGCTCATATTAACTCACTATGGATCCAACATTATGGACCACTGGTTAAAGAGTTATTAAGCACTTGGCCTATGTCTGCCATATTTTTTTGTGCTGGGTTGCTAGCATAGAGAGTGTCGGGTAAAGTTCTTTGAGTTAATTTTTATGTGTTCCACGGTATATGCTACACATTTTTTTTTTTTTTTTTTTTACCTCAGAGTACCTTCAACTCTAAAAATGAAAAAAAATAATTTTATATGTTTCAGATAAGACCCTGAAGGAACTGATCCTTCCTCTCCAAGAGCGTTTGGACGGCGTCACCGGATTCATCAAGGATGTCAAGCCTTGTCTGCTGCACAGTGAGGCAGTAGTACCAATCATAGACCCCTTCGGTCCTAGCATTGTGGTCCCAGATATTGATTGTATTGTTGTGAGCGAGGAGACAAGGAAAGGAGGCGATAGCATCAACAAGCGCAGGATTGCAAAGGTATGATCCGTCTCTTTATTTTAAATCTACCGTCTTAAAACAAACTATTATATAAGTGATTATTTGCAAGTCCATCGTCACAAAAAATTTCTACTTCAATATAAGGCTACTTAAATAGTAAATAAATTTAAAAAAACTCATTAAAGTAACAAAATGCCCACTCGCGAATTTTGCTAAATCGTCCAAAATTGCAAAAATATCATTTGAAAAATATTAGCTTATTAGGTTTAGCTCTGCACCGTCTTAAAGTTATAGTTAAATTGTTTGATCCCTACAGTTTTTTCATTTATTTCTTTACAAAAGGCCTCAAGTTCATATTTCATTTGTAAAACTTACATTTCATTCTTGAGTGATAATATTTTGTTTTTCGCTTTTGGTTTCAGAATATGACAGAGCTTGCTGTCCATTCCATCGACATTGTACCCGATCAGAACCATGCTGAACATGAAGAAGCCAAAGTCAGCTCATCTTCCACTAGAGCTAGACTACTTGGCAAGCTACTGAAACCACCCAAGGTGTGTATTATGCTATCCTTCAGTGGTGCTTCATTATTATATCTGAGATGTAGGGTTGGGTTTAAGGGTTCTGACAGGCCTTTATGTTGCCTTAATTATTAGTTGTCATTGTGATGAGTTTAGGATCAATTAGTGTCCACTATTTGTTTTCAACAAGTGCAAATCTGCACATGAAAAGGTCTGCCACACATACCTATCGGCACAGACAAAGTGACACCTGTACATTGTTGATGGTTCTTGAACAGTTTTAATAACGTAGTAAAATTTGGCATTATTACTCCTCAAAAACTATTGTGCAGCACAGGGATATCATCTGAGTGGCTTATGAAGATTTTAATAAGGATCTACCTTGGGAACAATAGTCACCAAGGCGAAAGTGGCCTTACAACCCGTTTATCTGGATGAAGAAGAAAAAGAGAAGTTAGCAAGAAGAAGAAGAAGAAAATACATTGAGAAGAACTGATCCTCTGATATGAAAAAAGCTGTACAAAAACATATCACTATCATTTGGAGACTCAATAGGAGTAATTTGTAAATCTTTTTTCTTGTCCATGTGCAGGTACTTGTAGACCATCCAGTCCCCTACATCATTGGCCTGACAGGTGGTATAGCCAGTGGGAAGTCTTCGGTATGCAAGAGACTCGCAGGGCTTGGGGCCGCTATCATAGACTGCGATAAGCTAGGTCACAGGGCTTATGAACCAGGAACGTTGGCTCATCAACAAATCATTGAAGAGTTTGGCCAAGGTAAAAAAGGGGTTACTTCAACAACTAGTAGTCAACAATCAAATATATTAGGGTGGTTGGTAAAATACTAAGTAGTGAGAAGTTGTCAGTATGTAGAAGACTAGCAATGCTAGGAGCTGCTATCATAGACTGCGATAAGTTAGGTCACAGGGCTTATGAACCAGGAACGCTGGCTCATCAACAAATCATTGAAGAGTTTGGACAAGGTATAGAGGGGCTACTTCCACTACCGGTAGCTAATAAAATAAAATATATTAGAGGTGTTTACATAGCCATAGGTAATGAACAATCATTTTATTTTCCTCTCAGTTGTTTGAATACCTTGGGCATCTGGCAGTCATAAAATGACAAATTGACAACACTTGGTAGATTGTACCATCTTAAAGAACAAAGCATCTGTCACCTGTAAATTTAACATAAGTCGGGAAAGTCATGCATATTATATGCTATGATATCATTTTAATGCTTTATCCTTAATATCTCACTTGTTTGGCTCAACTCATCTCATGAAATATATCTCAATATTATTATGTGAATATCAAGCTTTATCTCTTATATTATTGGTATTGCTATATTTTCCTTAATGATTCTGCAATTTGTACTATAAAATTAAAGGCAAAAATCTTACATTTCTAGTTTTTGAGAGGATATAGTAGTATATCAATGACTTTATCATCCCACAACATGATTAAGCTCAAATGTGTATGTTTCTCATTATATTGCGATTATAAAAATTCATTATTAATTTTTTTGTACCTTGAAAAATAAGCTGTGCGATGCGAAATTCAAATCGACCGTTGACCGTTAGCCCTGAGAATAATGCACGCTGATATGCTGTGTATATATTGCTGTGTGTGTTCCGCGCTGTAATATCAACAATGTTGATGGAGAGCTGGTCTAGATTGGTAGTCAGATTTTCGTCTTATATTACTGATCTAGGCAACATATGACAGTAAGATTGACTAGGCAGTATAGGTCGATCATTATTCTAAAGTTATGCCAAGTTGCATTAGTTTTCGCAATTTGTGAAAAAGGAAGACACTACCTTTAAAGGGATGCAGTAACATTGAATGATATTCAAATCACATTTATTCAATTTAGCTTCTTTAGCCAACATAATTATAAACACTTAGGTCAGTCTGGTATCTCTTCAAAATTGCAAGCTAATTGCTTGCTTTACCTTCGAGATATCAATGATTTCATACTCAAAACGTATAAACCAACACCGGATGGTTTATAAAACCATGTGCTTTTCCACACACCCATTTCCTGTTGTATAGTCCCCCGTCCCTAGCGGCCTGGTGCGCTATCAGCAGAGGGTACTGGTGTTCGGCTCTATGCTTGGCAATGTTTGTTACACTGTTTTAAGGTAGTAAATGACTTCCATTTTATCTGAAACTTTCAGTAGTTTGTTTTTACTGTTGGAATAATATAATTTTATTAATCTTGATATAATTGCTCTTGTTTTTGAAAGCTACTAAATCCCTTTAAGGTGGTAACAGAAGCACTATCCTGTCATTTTGGAGATAAGGCATTTCATTGTAAGATGTCAGGTTGGAAGACGAGTCACACTTTCAGGAAAATTAAAAATATTCCTTGCTCAAAAAACTCTTTTTCAGATGTTCTTGGTGAGGACGGACGGATTAATAGGGCAGTACTCGGACCTAAAGTATTCTCTAACCCAGGAAGACTACAGGCCCTCAATAAGATCGTCTGGCCCTCCATTCAGCGGTTAGCCCAATCACAGATTGATGAATACACTACACAGGGTAAGAGCCTCTAGCTGGTTGATATACAAATAATGCCTAAGTCAAATCTCTTAGGACTATGGAAATCTGTTCGACTTAGGAGAAATTCTACTTATGAGAGGGAAATAGCGTATGTCTTGTATAAGCTGGACTGAAAAATCGCATCGACTTAGATGATTATTCAACTTATAGAAGGTTCAACTGCGTACAATAACTTGGGGCCAGTTGAATGCTTTACTCCTGAGGATTATTGCTGAGTGTAGCCCCATTTGCCACTGTGGATCATTAGCACTGGCGACCTTTGTTCATTGTCTCGCCTTTTAATTGTTTGTTTTTTAAAAAGATTTTTGAGTTAATCCAACGCTAGCCATATCTAATTTTTACATGGGTTTTTTTTTTTATTCAATGCTTGCAATGTTACCTTATATCATCAAACAATTGTATGCTATTTACAGGTAAAACTATATGCATTCTTGATGCTGCAGTCCTCTTAGAAGCTCATTGGGATCAGTTCACACATGAAGTATGGACATGTATAATACCAAAGAAAGAGGTAAATTTCTCAGATATCATCCAAAAATGTGACCTGCTGGCTCAAAACCACCGGAATTTATTTTTAATCCCTATTGTGTTTTCTAATGATATCAAACACTTGTAGTTGAGCAAAATGTAACCAGCTAGATGAACATCACGTTAGAGTACTGTGCTATGCAAAATACCTGCTTCTTCTTCCATTTTATACTCTTGTTATTTTTGTGGTGTAATGGTGGTTTTGAACCTGCTTGTCACAATTTGTATCGGAATTAAAGAGAGGGGGAGAGTGACATAGCGACCTTTAATTATTAGCTTGCAGGCCAATTCCTGAATTTACATGTCCACAAGGAATCGTTGTGATGTTTTACACCAGGGGGTGATTCGCTAACATTTAAAACAATCTTCACTGTGGACATATGGAACTATAACATGGTGATTAATCCTAAAATTGATTTTTATCTCATTTGGCATTGATTTTAGCTGTTAGTGAATATTGTGTTCTTATAAAGGAAGATTAAGCATCAAAACTCATATTAGGGGAGCATCATTGTTGTCTTTAATCTTTGTACTAAAGTACCTTGCCCACAACCAGGATAAATTTAGAAATATGATTCCCCTTTCCTCTCAAGTAGTGCTCTTGCGACCAAGGATGGTTATGGGCGCAGTAAGCAGAAAGTAACTAACTATACTAAAAGTTATATCTAACTTTTTGTAAATACTTTGTAAATACTTTATTTTCAAAATAAGGATTTACTGTTGTGATCTTATGATTGTGTCCACAATACCTCAATAACTGTGACATAGGTCGAATAAAATCATTGTCATTGTCATTGTCACCTAAATGAATGCCTAAACATGTGTTATCAAATTCCTGTCAAAGAACAGTTAGCAAACTTTTTTTTTCTACAGGCGGTACAACGGATCATGGACAGGGATGGTTTAGTAGAGGAGAGAGCGCTGCAGAGGATAGAATCTCAGATGACAAATGAAGAAAGGATTGCTAGGAGTAATGTGGTTCTATGTACTATATGGGAACCAGAAATCACTCAGAAACAGGTATGTTAAACTCAGACTTTTGATTAAATCTTATCTCTGAGTCAGTTAGGAGTAAATGAAGTTCTTTGTACCATATTGGGAAGCAGAAATCACTCAGAAACAGGTTATGTTAAACTAGACTTTTGATTAAATCTTATCTCTGAGTCAGTTAGGAGTAATGAAGTTCTTTGTACCATATATGGGAACCAGAAATCATCAGAAACGGGTATGTTAAACTCAGAGTTTTGATTGAATCTTATCTTTGAGTCAGTTAGGATTAATGTAGTTCTATGTACTATATGGGAACCAGAAATAACTAAGAAACAGGTATGTTAAACTCAGAGTTTTGATTGAATCTTATCTTTGAGTCAGTTAGGATTAATGTGGTTCTGTGTACTATATGGGAACCAGAAATCACTCAGAAACAGGTAGTATTATGTTAATCTTAATCTTATACTGTCTCCGCCATATAT
This sequence comes from Paracentrotus lividus, assembly GCA_940671915.1. Lineage (NCBI taxonomy): Eukaryota > Metazoa > Echinodermata > Echinoidea > Camarodonta > Echinidae > Paracentrotus > Paracentrotus lividus. The sequence goes on along the minus strand of CALNVZ010000641.1, from coordinate 10,100,404 downwards.
TTCGCGGAGGTTTTACTTTCATGAATCGGTAATACAACAACGCTAAAATATTGCGAAAATCAGTAACTTACAGAAAAATATAAGTATATGAGTATCATAACTGTGTCAGCATATACTGGTATATAAAACTTCAAGCCTTGCAAGTGATCTCTTATTAGGCTCGAGCCTAGCCACGCAATTTTTTTCATTATAAATCAGTTCAGTTCAGTTCAGTTCATTTTATTTCCACAAACTGAATAAAAAACATACAGAAAAACATATCATCAAAAACATGCACACAAAGTTATAATAGATCAATATCAAAATGTGGGGGAATTAACAAAGGCCATCTAGGCCTATCAAGGTCAATCCCCAATAAGCATAATACACATTATACAGGAAAATATATTGCATAAATACACACAGATACATGAAACCATTACCACAACAAAACATTAATACAGAATGGGGGGGGGGGGAGGGCAAGGCAAAATAAATTCACTAACTTAGAGGTCGAGGAGGAAAGGTTTATATATACGTTTAAAAGATAAGAGTGTGGGGGAGTATTTAAGGTCATTTGATAAAGAATTCCAAAGTTTGGGCCGATATATTTTATGCTATTACGTGAAAAGTTATACTTAAAATTTGGAATGAAAAGATTATCAGCTTGTTTGGTTCGACGACCAGTGAGGGACTTATTATTTACAAAACATTTATTCAGGAAGTCTGGGAGGAGATTATTGCAGTAAGAATACATGAATAAAGCAATTTGTTGTTTATTTAATTTCTGAAGAGTAAGTATCTTGAATTTAGCGAAAATTGGTGCTGTATGTGTTAAGGGATTTGAATTTGTAATAATTCTTATTGCACGTTTTTGAAGTATTACAATAAATGGAATAAGGTAAAATCATTGTAAATACAAGTTAAGAAGGATATTTAAGGGTAAGATATATTTAAGCCTATTCATTGCACCCAAAGTTTTCGCTACTTTACATGACACATCATTAACATGATCTTTCCACGTTAGTTTATCATCTATAGTAACTCCTAAGAATTTAGTCGAGTGAGCAAAGGGTATTGTAAAACCATTTATGCTCACATCTAAATTATTGAGATTTATATTGTTATTTTTGGGTTGAAATAACATGCATAAAGTTTGATCTAAATTTAATTTGAGTCTGTTTGCTAAAAACCATGAATTGACCTTACGTAATTCAATGCAAAGTGTATCACAAAGTGTTTGTCGCCTGTTAAAAATAAATTAAATGGTCCGACTAGTGCTTTTCTCGAAAATCTACGTTTTACAGTAGATCACTAGGAGTAATGTAGTTCTCTGTATCATGTGGGAATCTGAAATCACTCAGAAACATATATTGATCACAAACCCAGAGTGAGCTAAAGCACTGTGGAAACGCATTTTATTGTTCTAATATACGCAAAATGAACAAGAGCTGACTATTTTCATTACATGTATTTTATTGTTCTTTTAGGTCGAAAGGACGTGGAACGGTCTACAAGAGCGACTTAAAAACCTTGGCAAACCTGACCAACCCAAGCTATGAGGGTAATTATGACCAATGCCTACTGCTGTGAATGAGAATTTGACAGATGCATCTCAATGTGTATTTTCTAGAGACCAAAAGATATGAACTTGATACTGTGTTATGAAGTCAAAGAGGCACTACCTCATATACACTACAGTTTCAATACATGTTTTGCTTTTAACAGACATCAGGGCGCTGTGACACATAGGTTTGAGATTAATTGAAAATTTGAAAGAACAATTCTAGTCTTATACTTATACGAAATGCGCAGCAGCTTTTGATCTTATTGGTCACCCCCCCCCCCCCCACTCAGGCGGTCAGCCATAACACGTATGCATGTTCCGATTTCTCTCCGGAAAGGGGTACATTTTAGAGGCTCAGGTTTGGGAAAAAACTTTTAAAAAATCCTTGAAAATAAGGGGTCTTTTAGCATTTCCCCCGACCTATTCTATAATTAATTAGCGGTAGTTTTCAATTCTTTGAAGACAAATCCTGAAATAAGGTCCTGAGCATTGCAAAAAAATATCAAGGAAAAGGGGTTAGTTTTATTGGCCAGCCCTCCAAAAGCCTGTAATAGGGAAGTATTTTTAGTGCAACTTCCCTTGCAAATGCCTGTAATAGGGGGTAATTTTGACACGGCTTCCCCGGGGGGGGGGGGGGGGGTGGGGGGGGGGGGGGGGGGTGGATTGATCATTGCCACTTTATGATTGATTTCAAACCTTTGCTATAGAGCCCAGATGTAAATGATCCTTGATAGTAATGTCGATAGCATTTTCAATGGGCCATTGTGTTGTTTGCTACAATGTAGTCCCAAAGATGCAAATATGTGTTTGTGATCTCCTGTAAGATTTTAATGATTCTTATGTCGGTGGAAAGTGTATTTGGTGCTTTTAAATCCATGCAAGTTTCTTTAAAGTTGGCTTTCAGAAGTTGTACACAAATATTGTGATTTAAAATAAGGTTGGAGCATTTGTCATTGAAATGGGAAAACACTGGCCATCTAATTCCTATATGGAACAGGCTCCCAGCAGTAGCTGTAACATCTAGCTCGATTGCTGGTTTTCGGAATGCAGCAGTCCCGTCCATCATAGCCATGATGGGCGTATCCACCAGCACCCTGTAGGGAGGGAAGCCATGAAGCCGGCATTACTGTTTCTTCACCAGATGCACCCTACTTCTTTGTACTCTCCAGTCTACATGTTTTTCTTCTGCACAATGTCTGGCTTCTTTTACTTGCACTCATCACGCACTCACACACTGCCAATTAGTACCCCACCCTGGACAGCTGTCAACGTAGCTTTTTCGGGTGCAACAATTCAAGATTCAAGATTCAAGATATGCCATTGTTATTTGTTAGATGGAAAATTTAAATCAATATAATCTTAAACTTGTGATTTAATGTGACAATAATGGCCATCTAATGGTTTTGGTTATTCAATTGTTATTGGTTGGATGCAAAATGTGGATGGGAATAAATATATTACCATAATGTGCCTTATCATTATTGACGTGTTGTGGTCTAGTGGTTTGGTCACCTGAGTGTAGGTTACAAGGTCCTGGATTCAAATCCCAGTCATGGCATTATAAAGGTCTTCTGCCAAAATGGTAGCCAATCTAAGCTGGTTAACATTATTATTGGAGAGCCTTTGCGCTAAGCAAGAAAACAACATTATCACCTTTAATTAGTGATTTTAGATGCTTTGTTTTAAAAGCTTCAAAAATGTTTATTGTGTATTCAATGATGAAGTAAGGTAAATTAAATTTCATAGGCTGGCACAAACAAACAAATCCTTTGGAGCCAATCAGAGATATTATACATATGTTGCCTGCCTAAATGTTCATTATACCATTTTTATTTCCCCAATGAAGTTATTATTTTTTTTTTTTTTACAGGGGAAAATGTAGTCCTGAGAGAAAAATATAACTTTAGTGGAGAAAATTAGTTTTATTATGAAATCTATGTATCAGGCAATATGTGTTTTATTATATTACAGTAGGGTCTTACAGATACTCATTTTGTAGACCTGTAAATGTAGGATATGGGATTTAAAACAAGTAGTTTCTAATGGTGCTCAATTATTTAATATCAAAGATTCTATTGTTCCCAAAAGGGATAAAGATAAAAGTGGATTTGTATGATTAAAAAAAAAAAAAAAAAAAAAAAAAAAAAAAAAAAAAAAATGCAGAATTTAATATAATATTGAAAACTACTGCTTTTTCATGAACATATTGAGTACATTTATTTTTCTGTTTTCTAATGGATAAATCAAATGATGTAGTAGATGTTTGTTGTTATGTATCAGAATCTCAATGATAGAAAGGAAATTTTTTCGTGAAATATGAAGGTTCCTATAAATGATTAACATACATTCCTAATACTATGCCAACGGGTCTAAACCCACTTTGATTAATGCCTGTTTGGTCTCTCCCCACCTCATTTACAACCAGATCGTTTTGGTCTAATTTATACCTTATGGTCTAACTGCCACTTCGCCTATTTACCATTTTGTCCAATTCCAATTTTCTCTAATGTCCACTTGGTCTAACACTACTCGGTCAATTCCTGTAAAAAACTGGTAATAGACCAAATATTCATTTGGGAATTGGACAAAAATACTATGAGATCATTTGGCTATCTAATGAAGTGGCAATTATACCAAGTGAGAATTAGACCAAGTATGTATTACTTTGATAGGCAAACATGAATGCTTTGTTAATGGGTTTAACCCATGAGGTATGAGACAATATGCTTTTATGCCAAGTGGATATTAGCCATAATGTGTACTTGTAGATCTATGAAAGTAGTTGGAATGAGCTGTGGCCATGTATTTCTTCCATGCTGCATACTTTGTCAAGCCCTCAATGTATGTCTCCCTACAGTACTCTTATTTTCTTTGAAATATGATAAGAGCAATACATATAGGAAGGGATGAATCATTTTACTGCAGTCTGCATATTAATAAAGAATGAAATACAAAACAAAAAGCTTTTTAATCGACCTGGGGCGAGTGGATCTATTATGCAGACAGAATTTATAGGGAAAACAGTTCATGCTTTCTTTGTTAAAACAAGTTTGTTTTTCATTCAAACATTACAGGAGCACTACAGCATTTGCTATTCATCATACTTTATTTGTAATTAATTTGATACATATGAGTAAGAAAACGTGCAATATGATTTTAAGAAACCTATGAATTTGCCTCAGAACTGATGTACTCTTTTAGGTAAACAATAAGGTATTGCTTCATTTTGTTTGTTTATTTTTGAAAGTTTTTTTTTTTTAACCTGTGAAAATAATAAAAAAAATATTTACTATATTAGCTTATTTAGATTTGCCAGAAATCCATATAATGGTAGCGATATTGCGAAAAACTGTCTTCTTGGAGATTAAAAACTTGATTCAGACACTTATTATATATACATGTAGTATTCATTAAACTGTGGGAATATAATGCGGATTAGTACTGTTAAAATATATAGTTGAGTTTTATATGTTCTTTTGTGAAAAGAAATTAATTTGTTATTAATGATGTATTAATACATGATTAAATGAAAAATTATAATGCAATAACTAAAGCTGTATTTTATGTGTGTTCTGTATTTGTTTTTGTTTTTTTGTTTTTTTTTTGGTCATGAAATAAGTAATGTTCCACAAACCACAGTAGACAACTGTTTATTTATGCTCTTAAAAATTGGGGAGGGAGGGGGCTGAACAGGCTAGAAAGATTAATCCAATAGCCCTTTTATGTTGTACACATCTTCTTGAAAAAAGTGAAGGTCCTGGCTCAGCGATCCCTGAAATATTTGAGTATGCACCCCTAACCACAGTAGACATGAAATGTAGTAAAATCAATAATTGTTTATTTTTGCATTAAAATTCATTCTTTTGAAATAACCAGACTACATGTAAACCATGTAGGACTATAGTGCAGGATAGCTTTACCTGTCTACCTGTCTACAGTGAAGGAAATACTGGAGTTAAAAATAAGTTTTGATAATTTTATTTTTTATTTCAATAAATACTCCGAACTATAAGAATCATAAACTTTTCATAACCTTGAAATAATAAAGTATATTGCACATGTTTATAGTTTGGGATTAAACTTTCCCTAGTTTATTTATTTCATCTTGTAACATGGTCATTCAGGATTTGACATATAAATATTATGAATAACCCCCCAAAACTGCATCCCTCCAAATATTCCATGACTCTTCCAAATTGGCATTCTATCGCGATTGATTGTTAAGAAATCATGTGCTTTACATAATTAACATCTTGAACTTGTTCTCATATGTCATTGTCATGGATTGTAATTGAGTAATGATTGTGTAGAATACTGTTCAATCATTTCAATATAAATTTGTCTGCGATAATCATGCCCAAGGATGGAAAATACCTAAACTTGCAAGCAGAGCATGAATGGTGGATACTTTGTGGAAAGTTTTCCTTATATAGAGTCTTCTAATCCAACCATTCCAACCATCACGTCACATTAATTTGTAGCACAAAAAGTATATTTGACCATGAATTTATTTATTTTTTTTAACTAAAATGAAAAACTCTTGCTAGGGGGGAATAATATAGAATTTTCTATACAGACATGAGTGTTGCTAAGAAAATGATAATGACGATGTATAGCTGATAAGTAAGCCCTGAATTTGCGACTAAATTTGATTTTAATGAGGCAATCAAAGTGTTACTAGATTTAAAAAAAAGTAATTAGGAAGTTTCTCCATCCATTCTTCCATCGCCGAAAGAAAATCATATTAATCACTGTCCTCCCTTCATAGAGATCTTTAAAAGTAATTGTTATCCCCGTTGTCAGAAACTTTTAATGGTGATGATCTAGATCCAGGTCAGTTCCGTACTCTGGTAGGTTGGTGCCTCGATGCCGGTAGAAACCTTTCATGACAAGCTCGATGCGGGCGTGCTTTCGTGTTGGCTTCTCGAGTTGAGGTCGATGACCGTACGCAGACGAAGAGAGAGCTGGTACTGCTTTCTTCGATTCCTAGATGGAGTCAATTAAAAACGATCAATATTAGTAGAAACAGTTGCTGATTTTGATTTACAAAGGCATCTTATAATAGAAATTTACGTTTCTTGAAAGGACTTCCAATTTAGCTTTGACATCCTCATAATCTTCACCGTGACCACCATCATCATTCTCATCAACCCCACCATAGTCAATTATCATCGTCACCACCATCAATATCATCTTTATGATCATCAACCCCACCATAATCGATCATCATCGGCACCACCATCAACATCATTATCCTCAACATCATCATCGGCATCACCAGCATCATCACCATCATGAAAAGCATCAACATATTCATTATCATCACCATCATCGTCATCATCATCATCATCATCATCATTAATGGCCATAGTCACTTGTGCGCCACTGGACCTGTCTTTTTTTTTAATGAAAGTCATGGACCAGAAAGTATCGGCGGTTTGGGTCTAAATTTACCTTAAATGGATCTAGACTGGCCACTGTCATTTGTGAAGCACAGACAGTAAATTTGGGTAGCCGTCGCCTATTTTACCATTTTGTTCCAATTCCATGTTTCTCTAATATCGCACTTGGGTCACAACAACTCGGTCAATTCTCTGTAAAAAACTGGTATTAGACCAAATATTATTTTGGGAATTTGACAAAATTACTATGAGATCATTTGCTATCTATAGAATGCAGATTGAGACGAGCTTGAGATTATACCAAGTATGGTATTACTGTTGTTAGGCAGGCTCAACATGAACTGCTTTGTTAATGGGTTTAACCATGAAGGTATGAGACAATTGCTTTTATGGCAAGTGGATATTAGCCCATTATGTGTCTTGTAATCTATTGAAAGTAAGTTGGATGAGCTGTGGCCATGTTATTATTCTTCCATGCTGCAATCTTATGTTCAAAGCCTCAATGTACGAATGTATGTGGTACCTAGCAGTACTCCTTATTTTTAATTCGTAGAATGAGGAATAGACAGAAGATACATGGTAAGTTGAACCTGCATTTTAAGCACCATCTGAGTTTGAAATAACAAAAATATGGTCAACAACGATTTCATTGAATTTTTTTACATGGCCCAGCTCACATGCATATAGTATGGATGTATACTTAGAATTGTAGAATTAATCTAGATAGGACGCACTGTGTAGCTTCTCTTTATTGCGCCGGATCGGACGGTTCGGCAATGGTGTATCGGGTTCAATGCAGTATCTCTCAAAGGGAAGAGTTAATATAGTCGTTAATTAGATGTCAAAGTTAGAAATTACTCGCTTTTCGCCTGGTCTAAAACATAGTTTGTTTGTTTTCTAGATGTATGCTTGTATTGAAGCAAATGACACGCAAGCAACTTGAGATAATACTTTGTAGCCAGTGCGCACTGAGCTGAAAAAGCATATGATAACAATTATTAATTTGTAGTAATTAATTGTCCGTGACATAACTGCCATTTAAAATGCAGTAAAGGAAAACAGATGTCAATGTCTCTCGCGAATCTTGGGCTCAGGCGAATCTGGTGTAGGCTCAGCATAATAGGGCCCTGGAGACACACTGGTATAGTACTATCTTGTTCTAAGTGGGAGAAATAATTTTCAATATTCCAACTCAGCACAAATTAAGATTCAGATATTTGTTTCTCGTTTTGTTGTCTCTCACTGTTGTAATATGAGATACAGAGATAATGATTGTTAAAAGGGCCTGTAGGATGATCATTTTTTAAAAACCATTTTCACAAATTTAAGAGTACTTCATTGAATTTACCTCCAGATGTTCAGGGATATTATATGTGACGATATATTCATATTTTAATCATGTGCTCAAATTTTTGGTGCTGTTCAGTTAAATGAAAAGTGATAATAAGCAATATTCTATTTTATAGAAAAATTCGCGTTACTTTTTTACACTGTACTTGCTGAAAATACACTCATGTGTTGTTTAGACAGAGAGATTATGATGAATCACGCTACAATACATAAAGACTTGAGCTAAGCAGTTTGGGCCACAGATGTAAGAGTTCTCATATACTTATGGTTTGTCGTGAGAAGTATTTCGCTGTAGAAGTAGCCAAGCTCTGTTTTTGTGAATATACAAATTAACATTGTGTGAGTTCACGCAAATTTGGATTAGTATCATCATGTCACATCTGGTCTGTATATTCCTCCTCTGTTTAAACACACTGTCTAGCGGCAGAGAATAAATGTAGGTTAATGTGGCATTTAGTAGTGAGGTTATTATTATATAAAGAGTATGAGAGAGATTGTCTTTGATTAGAGTGTAAAGTCAGAGCTATGATTGTGAGAGGAAAACGAAGTAAATTAAATTCAGGTTATTTGATAATTGAACATGAGCATGCGCTCATATATATATATGCACATGGAGTTAAGTGTGACAAAATGATATTGTCAAGTATACACATAAAGTCGTAAAAGAGTGTATTCAAAGATCGTCGCATATCCTAGGATCAAATTTGTATTATATCGTTTTTTACTTGTTTTTGATCATGAAATTATATTGGTTAAGCAACATGATTTGACATTCAACTTAATAAGCAGACACATTGAACGAAATAGAGTGTAATATACTCTCTTTTAATGCTCCTATAACACGAAACACAGATGGTAGGTGATGGAGACGCGGGGGACACCAGTGGTCAACACTCAAGGTGTCAAGTGGAAGATTGCTTCCATATAATTCTAACTGCCCTTACATATTCAAATGGCATAAGAGGTGATTGATTGCTTTATTGTGAGAGATCATCTCTGAAAAGCAAGAGTTGAACATAGGCGTAGCACCGCGGCTCTGTGCGACGCCACAGAACTCCATGAATGACATAACGAACAACACCACTAGAATCAACCAAGATATATTGCATTGTACCAATGTAGTTGATGAGAGTCATGATTGAGATGAGAGAGATCTCTTTTTCGTTCCACCCAACCGTTAAAATATTTTACAGTTTCAGCATGTGTATGTTAATGTAGATGATCTAGAACGCGAAAGCGCTGCATGATCAGATACGATACGCGAAAAGACTCGTCTCACGAGCAGGTTATAAGTCATAAGCCAAATTGTGATTGGTGTGATACTGCATGTAGCTCTATCCTTAGCGTTTATAGTCTTGTGTTAGAGAGAAATACTCTTGGCGAGATTATTTAAAGAATAGAATGTGTGTTCTTTTTAGGCACAGTGAGCTCTCTTACATATTGAGTTTGTTTAATTTCAAGAATTACTATACCGAAACTTATGAGATATTAGTAATCATAAAAGAAGTTATTTCACATGTAAAACATTCAAAAATAATAAAGTGTATTGCAACATGGGTGCCTTAAAGTCGATTGGAGGATTAGATTCACCAGTCTCTAGAGAGATGCTTTCGTGTATATTATTCATGCGTGTAAATACGAATGCATCATTGAGACTGTTGATCTTAGAGCATAAGATTTGAATTACGAATATATAGTTATTTTAGGAATAGATATGTCCATGTTCAATGGCTAAGAAATAAATCATGGCTAGATGTATACAACGATCAAATAGGGGGCTATAATCTCAACCTGACAGTCTTCTCCCAAATTGGATTCCTATATAAATGCACATGGATGTATGATGATTTGTATAAGTGTAGAAACTCTATTGTGCATATATTTCAATTAATTAACATACATCTTGAAAATATAAGGGTTCTCGCTCATATTGTTGCACCCTAGTGACTTAAATGGGACTCAGGGTAATTGAGTAATGATTGTGTAGAATAAAATGTTCAATGTCATTTATTCATACACAACAGTACCTGAGATATAAGATGGTCTTCTTGAGAATAATCCCAATTACCACCTTCTTCGCGACTCCCCATTTCACAGGTTGCGCAGGTTTGTGAGTTGTACAAATACCTAAGGCACTCACTCTCGGTCTAATGTCAGTGGGCAGCATGACAGAAATACACATACGATCGGATACCAATGCAGTTGCATGATACTTCATGTTTTCATCCATAGAAGATTGGTCGCTCATCTAAGAATTCTCAATGTATGATTATCACACAGAGAGTGGACCCATATAGCTTCATGGAAATCGAAGTATTCTAATTTTGGATGATAGCTTAATAGAAGAATTTGTCTTTATGAGAACATTATTATTTATATATTGTCTCTTTGATTATATAAGCTACCTTACTTATATTGATATAATAACATACTTAAGGGCGTATAAGGCATAGGAGGAAACTAATTGGATATTCCAGTAAATTTTTTATACAGAAGCATGATTTGATGAGTGTTTTGTCTAGAATGAGAAGAAGGATCCAGAGGACGCATTAGTACTTTAGTAGCTAATATATGCATAATAGCACATTCTAAGACTCTGGTAGCCATTGACAACATTTCGATTTTTTAATGATGAAGGTCAAATCAATAAGTGTTATAGAAGAGACTTAAAAAAAAAGGTGAACGTTAAGGATAAGGTTCTGAAACACACTTCACTCATTGCTTTAACCATCGTTAGAGCCGATAATGAGAAGATCGATATTTAATCCAGCTTAGATCCAACGCGTTGATAGCAGATTGCTTGTAAAAGCTACCTATGTTTATCTCCATTATAACATGCTTGTAGATGATGAACATTATTTATGTTCGACAGAGGTGCCTAAAGATGTTCATCACGCAGGTCAGTGGATTCCTGGCTCTTGGTAGGCAATTGAAAAGACAGCAATAATGTGTATCAATACATATATATGGTATCATAGACATAACGATTGTGCTTGTTACACCAAAGGTGATTTCAAATATGTTCACGGGTTATTAGGAAACCTTTCATAGAGATGGCGCGGATGCGGGTGCGTAGGTGGGCTCGATTTCTCGTGATATGGAATATGTACATGTCGAGATTAAGGCACGAGTGGCGAAATGGTGAAACAGGTAAGCAGCAAGAGCGAAATAGGAGAGAAGAGGGGTGAGTAAATCAGCTTCGTGCAGGAGTGTCATAGGATGAGAAGGATGTAGAAGAAAAGTTGAAGACATGTGTAGAATCTAGATATGTAGTATGAGGGGTGTGAGATAAAGTACAGGTATGCTATGGAGAATGAGTTTGATTTTGTGACGAGGGGATGTAATGGAATCAGGAGAGAAGTAGGTAGCACGGATGTGATTAGTAGGTGGGAGAGGAGACAGGAAAGCAGGAAACGAAAGATGATGAGATAGACGAGATGGTGGGTAGAGGAGATGCTAGATGCGTACCTGAGTGAATTGAACAAGTATGTGAGAGAGCAGCCTATGTAGAGAACCACCATTAGAGCAGGAGTGACGGAAGGTGGACGTAAAATTAAAAGAGAGTCGACCACGAGGAGCGCAGAGAGATGAGAGAGAGGATGAGGAGGAGTACGTGCGGAGAGGATTAATGCAATACCGGTCACCGACAGCAGAGAAAAGACGAGGAATAGTTACGAGAGTAGGCAGCATTATGAAAGTGAAAGAATAGGTGGCGGAAAATACACCATGAAGCAATATCCCAACAAAGTACTAGAGATATATAATAAAGCTTACGCCATGGTAGTACAGATCGATCATCATGGCACCACCGGGAAATAGGCAGATTCACACGGTAGTCAGCTAGATCCGGAAAATCGGGCGAATGGAAAGTATGGCGTATTCTAAATATCTCCACAGCATAGCAAGAACAAGAAGCTG
>CALNVZ010000641.1:10067528-10078234 GCA_940671915.1 Paracentrotus lividus | reverse complement strand
GATTTGAATACATTTGATATTCCAGTAGCATAATTTTAGAAAAATAGAACACATTTTATGACGTCAAAGTAATATTTGCGTTTATATTTCATTTCGTGGAGACATTATGAATTATAGACATGTCAATCAGTGAAGTGACAGACGACATCACATAAAACAGCGAATCATTCTCTCTTTTATTTAAAATATATATTTCTTTTATTTTTATTTTCCAAATTATCTTTAAAGAAGTTAATTTCTCACCCTACTTATCAAAAAACTACCATCATGCTATTTTGTGTCATTTTCTTTGTACTTAAATGACATTGTTTGTTCTTTCAGCCATTTCAAAAAGTGCACATAAATCTTATCGTTTTTTTTAATTTAGTAATTTGACAAAGACGATTAAAATCTTACATCCTATATCATATACTCACAGATGTTGTATACTTAAAGCTGATGTGCATACGTACACACAAAAATATGAGAACTTTGCATATCTCGGCTTGGAGCCAGAAGGGCGCTATTGCAGATAAAGGATGTTCCGTTGAGCCAGAAGGGCGCTATTACTATTGACTTTGTACAGTAAATAGCGCCCTTTATGGGTCTCAACGGAACATCTATAGATGCAATAACGCCCTTATGGCTCCCAACAGACGATATATGAGTGATCACACTCAATATCCAAGTATTTTGACAATATAGTGACACACATCCATGAGTGCTTTCACTCAATAAGCTACTTTGAAAACGCGCACCTAATCGAGTATTTTAAATTTGACCAATATAGTGACACACCAAAATGAAGTTTATTAATTAAACTCATTCCTATGAGTAACATAACTAATTGTTTTGAGACATTGCACAAACTAATCTAGTGAGTAACCTTTACATACTCAGAGAGTAGTAAGTAAAGGTTTAAAAACTCATCAACTTGCGTGTGATGAGTTGGCCAACCTTACTTACTGGACTCTCGAGTATTGTTAAAGCGGTTACTCACTAGGTGAGTCCTATTCCTTTTTGTTTGTTTGTTGCCTGTTTTTATAATGATATTTGAAATGTCCGATGCATATACACATCAGTGCATCAAATTCTCTCAAACCAAACACTGCATTACTCACTCAGTGCATCAATTCACACAAACCAATCATTGCATATGTCAATGCATCAAATTACTCAAACTGTGTACATGACTGACAAAGTAATGGGAAATCCATGCATGTTAATCTAGTTGTTATGTTATCAGACGATGTATATCATCGGAACAGTCCCAAACTATCATTATAAAACAGGCAAAACAAACAAACAAAAGGAATAGGACTCACCCAAAGACAATAAGAGCATGCAGCTCTCCTCTCGTTCCGCTCACAGAGTTGTAACGTTATGTTCCGTCATACATGTACGTATGTACGCGTAGAACATACTCGTGGCAGTCTCGATGTCTGTATTCTGATCCGAGTAGGCGTACCGGCGCAACATGTAAAAGTACCCATAAGCCATAAAATTACTCTCAAGCTTTCACGAACTTGAGACGTACAAAGACGTGTCGTAGACTATCTAGTAATTTACAGGGCTATATAGGAATTTCTCACAATTCTCACTTTACTCGATGTTAGTGTCACCCATCATCCACCAACCGTACCAAGTTGAAAGGAACTCACTTTGCACATTTGTTTTACGTAAATTGAACATTAAGTACTAAGGATACTTAAGAAAAAAATTATTGAGTAATATACTCAATAATTTTTTTTTTCTGAGTATCCTTAGTAACTTACATTTCGAAAGAGCGGGTGGTACTTTAACCAAACACAGATTTCTGAAGTAAAAATTAGTGATACGAATAAAAGCACTCGCCTCCAAGGTAGCAAACGGGTTTAACTCATGGACTATTCTTATTTTGTGTTAATAAAGGCATTCTTTAGCCCAACAAATTGAAAATGAATATACCGAATGGAATATGATCATAATTTTTGTTCCTGTCCATCAAAAAACATTTTAGTCAGCTATGAAAAACAACTGTTTTTTTAAATGCCAGCATTAAACATTGATCTAACCAATTAAAATTTGATCGCAATATCTTTTGATTAACTCATCCAGAATACATGCAATTTTGGGTCAGGCTAATTTACGTTGCAGGCGAACCACAGATTAAATCAATATTCAGAATCGCAGGGTGCCGAAGGAGATGTTCATTGATACCTATGACCTTGTGTGTTTGAAATTAGCACAGAGTATCGAAATCGAAAATATTTGAAGATGTCGCTGCCCGAATCATAATTAACTAACACTTAAGCAGTTTGTCTAAGTCTAGATTTTTTCTAATATTTTATCAAAGTTAAAAAATATATTGCCTTACTTTTATTCCAAATACTTTAGTACTTTGTCTAGAGCTCAGAAACATTAACCAAAAAGTCTGAATTTTATTTAATATTGATCATGTATAATTTTAGGTCTCAAATGAGCTTTGCCATACAACATCCAAGTTAAAAAAATTATCTTTTGCACTTATTGAGACGTATTGTAGGTGCCGGAACCCCATTAAGACTTATTAGCTTAAGCATAAATCAAAGAATTTATGCTTAACTGTGCAAAAAAAAAATTTTAAAAAAAATATTACAATATTGTTAGCGTAAAAACTTTATTTTTTAAAAATGCTTAATTTATATGCTTAAGGCAAAAAGAATACATTTAATGGAATACGGCCCTGGTAAATGTATGAAAAACATATGCTCAAAATGTCAAGGAATATGCCAGTGATGGAAATAGGATATAACCAACAAATTTAAAACAAACAAAACAGAGATTCAATAAAATGTTGGTTGGGGCGTAGCCGGCAAATATGAAAAAAAAAAAAAACACCTAGAGGAAAAACAAAAAACATTTTATTAAGATGTTAGTTCAATCAAATTGTCTTGATATTCTTATTATGGTCAATGCTTTGTTCTCCCCCACCCTCCTCCTACCCCCGCCCCTAAAAAAACAAAACAAAAAAAAAAAAAAAATGGAGAGGCGCACGCCCCTGGCCCCTGGATCCGCCAATTACTCCATGTGGACTTGACGTCTTAGACACCGGACCCGTCATAGTGAATAAGCAAATTAATGCCAGGACATGCAATATTATTAGTTTATTTCGATGACCAGCATACATTTCATTTTTTTTTTTCCTTCCATTGCCCAGCTCATCATCTCTCACAACGTATCAGTTGGGCAGATGTTTTATGGCTCCGTATATAGTTCCCATTTCAGTGACATTACCCTTAATTTGATTATTTGTATCATAATCATACTTTATCCATGGAGGATAAGAAAGGATATCTGACAACTGGAATGGCCGGAGAAGAAAGGAAGGTTATGACGCCTAGAAGGAATATTACGGTAGATGAACTTTTTGAAATCATAGACCTAAAACATTAAAAAAAAAAAAAAAATTCTTATTAAAAACAATTTTGAGAAAATATATGGTGAAACTTAATAAAAATTCGACAAGCTACACTGCCAAAAACAGTTGGTTAAATACTCTGGTGTTTTTATATATGACAACACCACCATGAGAGTTTTCATATATAAACACCAGCTGTTTAATTTAACACTACTCTTTGCAGTGTAAAAATTATGCATTTTTTAGAAAGTTTTAATCAATTCGAGACGTCACTAGAAAGTTTTCTCTCATGTTGTTTTGTAAATTCCACAGATTCCATTTACTCAACACAAGATATAAATTATTTAAACTTGTTACATTCGATAACAATGGCGATCTTATGGGGGGGGGGTTGGGGCTTTAACCCCTCCTTGGGGCTCCCTTAAAAAAAAAAAAAAAAATCGGGGGGGGGGTGGGGGGCGTTCCAAACATTCTCTAACACACCATTAAGAATTGTAAAATGATGACTAAAGTATGATCAGATTGCACGATTTCAAATGTCAAATTGAAAAAGCTCCACTATTAATATTGAAAAGATGAATTCATTCCTTCATCACGAACCGTTAAAAAAGGGCATTCTATATTATGGCATAGCACATTATATCCGCGAGCTATTTTTGAAAAACTGAGAATTTGATTCTGACTTCTCTTCCACTCCACCCCCCCCCCAAAAAAAAAGAAAAAAGAAGAGAAAAGAAATGACGGAAACATAGCGCATTAATTCAGTGCAAAACAATTTCAAGCTGCTTTCGATCGAAAGAATAATGTGTCAAATCAATCTTCATTATCAAACATACATAAAAAAATACCTCGCACAATATTTCCATGGCTACCTCGGCGTATCAAAAGAGTAGGTGGCATAAAAGATACATCTCGATGTTTTTACAACATAATTCTGATAATTTATTGGAGGCTCTATTGTTTTATCAGACGCTGCGTTATGATCGCTATTATTTGATATTGATTGATTTTATCGTAGGGCAAGAAATAAAATATATAATGATAGAATAAAGATTATTTGATATCGTCTTGAAAATACAATACCTTTGTCCTTGAAACAAATGTTGAAATGAATCGCGCGAATGTTATTTTTAATTTTTTTAAGGGAGAAAAATAAACGTTTTATTGTTGTTTGTTGTTGCATGACAAGCATTTCTGATGTATACTGTCGTGAAAGGAAATTTATTAACTCTAAACAAAAACTTGACCCATAGTTTACACATACTTTGTAAAGTCGGATATATTATTATAAAGAGCAATTATGGACCTGCTTCTGCTGTTTATTCACAATTATTTTGATTATTGTCCCGAAATATATGCCAAGCTTGAAACAGATAATTGTTATGAAATAAAAGCTACTAATATGCTTTATTCGTTGCTGCCGAAGGTATTTCTTCATGATCCGTCTTGTCTTGAATGTACAATTAATTATTTAGGGGTAGCTTGTTATTACTAAATATTATATCCTGATGATTTGTCGGCGGCGGGCCAATATCATTTTACGTTACCTGCTAATTTATTATTTATATATCACTTAGGGAGAGAGAGAGAGAGAAGAGAGAGAGAGAGGAAGAGATGACGAGGAGGAGAGAGAGAGAGGAGAGAGACCGAGAGAGGAGAGAAGAGAAGAATAAAATAACGCCCGGAATTAATCGAATTCGAGGGAATAACTATAAATTTATAATATTGTCTGCGTTTTGTGATATTTTTTCCCTTCATTTCTTTCTGTTTGCGGTAGTAAGAATAATTTTCGCTATTCTATTCCTGGCAGGGAACTCATTGGTTTTAAATGTCCAATCATGAGGTATTTTTAAATATAAATGACCATCGTTATTCTTTAGAACTTATATTCAATAATAAAGATTGTCGTTCACAGGATTTTGTATAAATCAATTAACGTTAGATTGATATTCCATGTATGGCTGTCTAGATATTTATGGACCATTCTTCTAATCTTAATAAATTGCCAATTCAACCCATTTGAGTGTGATCTTCACTCTATTTCGGTGAACCTTTAACTTTTTGGAATCATAGACCTAAAACATTAAAAAAAAAAAAAAAATTCTTATTAAAAACAATTTTTGAGAAATATATTGGTGAAAACTTAATAAAAATTCGACAAAGCTACACTGCAAAAACGTTGGTGTTAAATTACCTCTGGTGTTTTTATATATGACAACACCACCATGAGAGTTTTCATATATAAACACCAGCGGTGTTAATTTAACACTACTGCTTTGCAGTGTAAAAAAGTTATGCATTTTTTTAGAAAGTTTTAATCTAATTCGAGACGTCACTAGAAAAGTTTTCTCTCATGTTGTTTTGTAAATTCCACAGATTTCCATTTACTCAACAAGATATAAATTATTTAACTTGTTACATTCGTAACCATGGCGGATCTTATGGGGGGGGGGGGCTTGGGCTTTACCCTCCTTGCATCCCTTAAAACAAAAAAAAAAAAAAAAATCGGAGGGGGGGGGAAGGGGGGAAGGGAGCTCAAAAATTCCATAACACACCCAATTAAGAATTGTGAATAAATGATGACTAAAGTATGCATAGATTGCACGATTTCAAATGTCAAATTGAAAAGCTCCCACTATATAGTATGAAAAAGATGAAATTCATTCCTTATCAGTAACCGTTAAAAAAGGCATTCTATATTATTGGCATAAGACATTATAGTCCGCGAAGCCTATTTTTGAAAACTGAGAATTTGATTCTTGACTCTCTTCACCAGCCCTACACCCCCCCAAAAAAAAGAAAAAAAAGAGAGAAAAGAAATGACGGAAAACATAGCGCATTAATTCAGTGCAAAACAATTTCAAGCTAGCTTTCGATCGAAAGAATAATGTGTCAAATCAATCTTCATTATCAAACATACAGAAAAAAATACCTCGGCACAATATTTCCATGGCTACCTCGGCGTATCAAAAAGGGTAGGTGGCATAAAAGATACATCTCCGATTGTTTTACAACATAATTCTGATAATTTATTGGAGGCTCTATTGTTATTACAGATCTGCCTGCGTTATGATCGCTATTATTTGATATTGATTGATTTTATTCGTGAAGTGCAAGAAATAAAATATATTAATGATAGAGTAAAGATTATTTGATATCGTCTTGAAAATACAATACCTTTGTCCTTGAAACAAAATGTTGAAATGAACGCCGGAATGTTATTTTTAATTTTTTAAGGGAGAAAAATAAACGTTTTATTGTTTTGTTTGTTGTTGCATGACAGCATTTCGTGATGTATACTGTCGTGAAGAAATTATTAACTCTAAAACAAAATAACTTGACCCATAGTTTTACAACATAACTTTGATAATATGTCTGGAATATATTATTTATAAAGAGCAATTATGGACCTGCTTCTGCTGTATTATTCACAATTATTTTGATATTGTCCCCGAAATACTGCCAAGCCTTGAAACAGATATATTGTTATGAAAAAAAGGCATACTAATATGTTTTATCGATTGTCTGCGAAGGTATTTCTTCATGATCCGTCTTGTCTTGATGACAATAAATTATTTAGGGGTAGCTTGATTTACAAAATAATCCTGATGATTTTGTCGGTGCCGGGGCAATATCATTTTACGTTACCTGAATAATTATTATATATCACTTGAAAGAGAGAGAGAGAGAGAGAGAGAGAGAGAGAGAGAGAGAGAGAGAGAGAGAGAGAGAGAGAGAGAGAGAGAGAGAGAGCGAGAGAGAGAGAGAGAAGAATAAAATAACGCCGGAATCTAATCGAAAATCGAAAGGAGAACAAAAAATGTGTTATTGATTGTCTGCGTTTTGTGATATTTTTTTCCTTCATTGTTTCTTTTGTTTTGCGGTAGTAAGAAATAATTTTCGCTATTCTATCCTGGCAGGGACACATCATTGGTTTTAAATGTCACAATCATGAGGTAATTTTTTAAAGATAAATGACACGTTATTCTTTAGAACTTAATATTCAAATAATAGATTTGTCGTTTCCAGGCATTTTGTATAAATCAAATTAACGTAGATTGATATCACATTGTATGGCTGTCTAGATATTTATGGACCATTTCTAATCTTAATAAATTGCAATTTCAACCCATTTTAGAGTGGATTTCACTCATTTTCGGGTGCCCTTTTTTATATTATACTCCACAAATGAAGGGTCATATTGAAATAGTTCCGGGTCCAATGGAGGTCATAAGTAATTCCAGGTCAATTGACCGCTATACACCTGGCCCCAAATTTCACCCTTTTTTTTCAGAGTATACTAAGAGAGTACAGTGTAACATACACGGTGCTTGCTATATCACTTGCGACTAGTTCTTTCTTGAACTATCTAACAATAATAAAAAGGCCATCTCTCATAAATTTTTAATGGGCATCATTAAGATTACTGTAGTGGGCGGTTTTAGGACGGGGCTAAATTATTAAAAATAATTTCCATCGTTTCCTGTGTCCGGTGACCCTTTCAGTAGTACTTTATTTTAAAGTCAGTTGAGATCCAGAAAGACTTTAAACATTCCCATAGACGAATTATTTCATGTCTTATTTAATCCAGTTCTCTTCTGCAAATTGGGAATATTGAAATTCTTGAATTTAGAGCATATTGTTATATGATTAAACAAGGACTAATGAGTTTAAGTCCCACTAATATTAGTTAATTTGTAGTGTGATTTTTGCCAATTTGGATGGAAATCACTGATTTAAACATGTTTTTATGGCACGACAGTGCCATCATAAGTATTGTATCGATTTTTTCCGTTTTAGAATTTCATCTGGTTTATTTTGAAATAATTACTTTCAATGTTTAATTAATTCAATCTAATTATGCCAAATGCACAACATGCCATACAATTTTATTGCAAACTGTATGTAAATGCTATGTTTATGGATCATAATACTTTTAAAGACCTTGTGCTTCTAAGCAGACAGATGATTGTATCCATATTGCTTTTAATTTATCATGTATTTTGATTTAGTCTGATTGAGCGGTAAGTCAAGTTGCACAGCTCGAGCCACTGAGGTATAATGAATGAAACTCGGATGTTTTCATTCTAATGATTTGCTCCCACTTACATGTCGTTAATCAATTAGAATACTCTGTGTTGCAGAACATGGGAGGGATTAACGGACTAGTACTCGGAGATGACCCATTTACAAAAGCTAATTAGCCTAATCATCTTCTTTTCCTAGAGCTTTCCCTCACTCAACCATTCATGTAGTATTGGTGTCCATCTTCCCCCGTTCCTTGCCGAAAAAAAAACAACAAAACAAAGTCAATCACAGTGTGTCCATACTGTGGAATGGCTGTGAAAATGGGCCGAATCAACACAGTCGACTCTGTGTGGATTTGGCCCATTTTCACAGTGTCGGTACCGGAAAAGTAAGGCACAAAGTAACAACACTGTCACAGTGTGTTCACATTGAGTTCACACTGTAGGACACTTTTTTTTCCGGCAGGGTATACCTCTGTCACAAGGAGGCATCTTGCTACAGTGATTTGTCTATTTAGTTTTCGTATCGTTCAAAATGTACGATGAGGTATCCCTGCTGGAAGGAACAAAGTGTCCCACAGCGTGAAACACATTATGTGAACACACTGTAAAATTCGAGCATTTTAACATAATCGACTATGTGAACACATTGTGGGACGCTGTGTTCTTGAGGAATTCGAACCTGTCACATCTACCCAGAAAGCGACACCACTATGTAGGCCATCTCTTCCATCATCGCATAAAGGCAAATTTTGCAGCTTTCGATCCCAACTGTTTCCATTCCCATTGACTTTATTTTCATTCATGATTATGCAGATCTAACACAATGGGAGTTAAACAATATATATTTTCACAATGACCCTCCCGGGAAGCTTTAAGTTATCAAAATTTTAAGTTCATTAAAGATTTCAATATATTGCAAAGTGAAGAATATATTTTTAGAGATAATAACACACCGGTGGATGCAAATGGTGGGGCTCAAAGGGCATGGGCCTCCTATTTTTTATTTATTTTTTTTAAAAATCCATTCTTTTACTGTAGGCCTACGTGTTAAAATAGAAACTTGGGGCTGCGCCCACTATTGTCTAATTCTGGATCTGCCACTGCCTCTCTACATTAAAAGTAAATAATACCCTTCTGGCTCTCAGGAAACAAATTCGCGCGGCAATCAAAATTAACTTGAGCTGAAAGACGTATTCTAGATAAGCCCTTATCACAATCAGGGATTAAAACGTTTCTGGATTAATCGTCATATTCGTCTCCGTGACAGAAATTTGATCCTGTCGTCTAACTGGCGTATCGGATCGTAAATATTGTGACATAGTGTATAATGTATGTGCATGATATTTACGCAACGGAAATTAGCCTGACAGTCTCCCTCTGTGACCCAGTTACATCTTTCAACCAAACACTAAATAATCCTGATGAAGGTGCTGTCACACTGGAGCTATGGCGAGATTCGGTTCATGCCGGTCTGGACCGTGAAGAGACCGTCACTGACCGTTCTAGCCCGTAATATGACCGTAAACAGACCGATTCTTAGAACGATTATTGTACGGTGTACGGCCTTATTACGGCAGCATTACGGTCTAGAACGGTCAACAACGGTCACTGATCGTCATTAGGGTGTTTCGATTGTGTTTCAACGTGCTTTCTTAACGAGGTTGAGAGGTGAACAATTGGAGCTTTCACAAATGATTGTTATAATAATTTTGGCTTTTTCACGCGTGAGGTTCAAACCTCTAGATTGACAGGTCAACTAGTCGTCAGGCTGAACTTACAATTTGAAATTGTTCGTCTGAGCCGACCAGTCGACTACAACGTTGTAGTGAGGAGAGGTTTGAACGTCACGCGTGAAGAAGCCATCATAATCATTTGTGCAAAATTTTCATTGTTTACCTCTCATTTGTCGTTGGGGCAACACGTTGACACATTAGAAAACAACCCAATGACCGACTCGGACTCTACCTCCAGAGAGAGGCCAACTTAATGCAATCTTGTGCTTAATCTGGTGTAAGTTTGGAGTAGTTCTCAACGGTGTGCTTGGGTTTTATGTTTTGAAATGTTATGGCGTAGACTGACATGTTAAATTACCAGAAAGCACTACTTTGGATTAGAGCCTTTCCCCTAGAATGTGTAGTTGATATGCTTTTACCTCATTAGTATATCACCATCATCATAATCACAGATGTTTTTACTTAAGGAGTAAAATTTTGACACATGAATGCTCTCTTTCATTTATCATTCAGTTAGTTGGGCAAAAAATTGTAATTTTTGAATAAAGTTCCATAGGATTGAAAAAAAAAAAAGGTTTCTGTTGA
>CALNVZ010000641.1:10009231-10051236 GCA_940671915.1 Paracentrotus lividus | reverse complement strand
GTGCTGAACATGATACAAATCTCAGATGTTTATTCTTTTAAATTGTCATTATTTTCTGCATAATGTGCGATGTAGGTAATTCTATTTGGAGTTTTGGATATACTTTGAGAAGCTTTATTCCGCTCGAGTGTATTATCAATTCCCTTCAGGTGTTCCCGTTCCCCTTTCTTTCTCTCCCTACCTATCTCTCACCCCCTCAGTCTCTCTCTGAATTTCTCTCTCCCTCACACGACGAGGGTGTGCACATGTGTGTCTTTTTCGGGTGTGAAGGAGGGTGGTTTGTGTGTGCGTGCGGGAGTAGTTTAGGCGCCTGAGATAATTCGACGGATCAATGTAAAATTCTGTAAATTTACTACTGAATTCAATTTGTTAATGATCATTAGAATATTGTACTCATGTTTTAAATGAACTTAACGAAAGGGTTAAGAGGGGAAAAGGCGCATACAACAATCATCTTTTCGCATAATATCATAATGCTTTTCCATAACTATTCGGCAATGAGTTTTGGCGTCTGTGCTGTAAGTGGTACTTCGAATTGTAAAGTCTCCCAAAAGGATTTATTGCGTCATTAATAAATTTGATAAAGAAATTATATTCCTGTTTCAATTGAGCTGAAAGTGCTTGGATATTATGTGGAGAGAAAGGAGCACACACAGCAAGCAAAAGTGTGTCTTTTTAACATTTTCATTACAATAATTCTACAACCATTCGGCGATGAGATTTGGCGCCGTTAATAAGTGGCGTATGAAGTGGTGAAATATTGCTCTACAATTTATCTTTGTATCATGTGTTTGTATTAAAGACTAAAGCTACTGAATTACATTTGAGGGGGAAATTAGAGGTCTTTAAACGAAATTGAAGGAGAATTTTGCAGACTGAAAAACGATACAGAAAGAAAATGGAAAAAACAAAACAAAAACAAAACAGAGATTATGATCTTTTGCTATTTGAATGATCAATCTGGAATTATTATCCAAATTTCAAGTATTTACGACCTTGTTGTAAAGAGTGAGTCAAAAATAATGCCCATCATTTTGAAGTTGTCTCGTGAAAAGTATAAACATTTATTCATGGGTTTCATGATACGTCTTGGTAAATTCATCCTTCTGGCATGTTGGTACCATTTCCATTTGGATCTTTGCATGCATGACTGAATACCAGATCTTCTGAAGACGGTAAAATCTCACCTGCGCCAAGTGGCTGGGTGAAGATGAAAAGCAAATATTGACAGAATTTGTGTTCACACTTACCCACACACCCTCTTCTCCAAAACACACACACACCACACACCACACACACCACACACACCACTAACACACAACCACCCACACCCACACCCACACCAGTCCTCCTAAAAAAAAAACAACGCACTCGTCAAACACACGACACAACCCACAGTACACAATTCATAATAAAAACATCCCATTGATGTTTTGTTTTATCAAATCATCGGAATGTTCGTGGACGTAGTGATTCCCTAACAACTGTTTATGAGTGTGAGTGAAAGTGTGTGTGTGTGTGTGCGTGTATGTGTGTGTGTGAAGAAGGGTGTGTGTGTGTGTGTGTGTGAAGGTGTGTGTTAGTGTGTGGTGAGGATCTTGGTGTGTATGTGCTTTGTGTATGAGTAAATGAGGGTTCGTGTGGTTGTGTTTCTTTGTGCGTGCACGTAAGTAGTAAATTCTCAATTTATTTATTCTTCACCCAGCGAATTGGCGCAAGTGAGATCTTACCATCTCTTGAGGATTGTCTGTTATTCAGTCATGCGTGCAAAGATCCAAATGAAAATGGTACCAACCAATGCTATAATGATGACTCTACCAAGACATATTATGAAACCCATGATTAAATATTCATACTTTTCATTAGACCAGCTTCAATATGATACGACATTATTATTGACTCACTGTGTATATGTGTTTTTATGTTTTGCTTGGAAAATAAATAAATAAATAAATAAATAAATAAATAAATGCGAGAATTACAAAAAAAAAAATGTTTTGTTGTATTTGACTGGTAAAAAAGTAGAAAAATAGGCCCTATAAAAAGTAGAAGTTCACTCTCTGTATTAGTGTACGTTCCGTTATACAGAGTGAGTAAAAAAAAGTCCCATCAATTTGAAGTTGTCTTGTTTTAAGCAGGAACATCTAATCATAGGTTTCATGATATGTCGTGGTAGAGTCATCCTCCCAGCATTAAATTTATTTTTGTAGTTACACTTTCCACTTCTATCTTGGCACGCATGATAGCCTTTGGACAAGGCCTCGTGACTTGGCCATATTCCTCGTCAAGTAGTGGCTGAGACGAGACTTGCGGTCGAAGAAGAGAGCTGGCGGGTCGCGAGGCCTTTTGGAACCTGGATTAAATGAATTATTCATGAGCATGTCAATTCGTCATGCAAAGATTATCGACCAATCAGCAGCTCCAAGCTGGGCTACTAGTGGTTCGTTCATTATCGAGACATGTACGAACATGTATATGCTGACGTCATGCGAGCATATGCTCGCTGATTGGCCGCTACCCCTCAGGTAGCGAAATCTAAGTCAGGTTACTAAAGGCTTTCACGATTAGTCTTTTTTCAGTCGGTAGGCGTCTGATATAAACAACACAACGGACACAGAGCCTTGTCTAAAGGCTACACGCATGACTGAGTAACAAACAATCTTCAGATGACGGTAAAATCTCACCTCAACCGAATAGTTAAATAGTTGAATGAAGATTAAAAACGAATGTTGACAGAATATGTGTACACACATACACTCACCCTCTATCACCACACAAACACACCCACACACACCCCACACACAGTTTACAATTCACATTAACATTTCCCCTTTGATGTTTTGTTTATCTGAGGGCGCTGCTCAGCAGCGACTACCATCGGTTATAAAATTTCCATGATTTGGACCGAATAAATTATCTTGTATCTTGTATCTTGTTTATTTGATTTGGACCGAATAAATTATCTTGTATCTTGTATTTTGTGTCTTGTATCTTGTAAGACTGAATGTTTGGGACGTAGTAATTCTCTAACAACTGTTTGTGAGGGTGAGTGAGGAAGTGTATATGTGTGGGTGTGCTTGTTGAGGGTGTGGGTGTATATGTGCAGGTGTGCTTGTTGAGGGTGTGGGTGTATATGTGCAGGTGTGCATGAGATAGGGTATGTGCGTGTGTGGAGGGTGTTTGTGGGTGTGTGTGATGAGGGTGTGGGTGTGTATGTGGTTTGTGGATGTGTAAATGAGGGTACGTGTGAGTGTGTGTCTTTGTGCGTGCACTTATTAATAAATTCTCATTTTATTTATTCTTTACCCAGGCACTTGACGCAAGCCAAATTTTGTTGTCCTCTGAAGATTGTCTGTTATTCAGTCATGCGTGCAGAAATAAAAATGAAAAAGGCACCAACATATGCTAGAAGGATGACTCTGTCAAAACCTATGATTAAATGTTCCTAATTTTCACAAGACAACTTAAAAATGACGGGACATTTTGATTGACTCACTCTGTCTACTAGTGATGATCATACCGCCACCTGTTGCCGATATGTGTGACATTTGACGTCGTCTTGGATTATAGAACCCTCTTGAGAAATTCAGGCAATTAAATGCTATTTCACGAAAGATCGTGAATCTGTCTGTGTAGAAAATTTGAGAGGCTGCTGCTGAAGTTTTTATTGGGTGTTGGATGTAATATAAGCTAGATAGTAAGCCAGAACAGCCTATAAAACACGAACTGTACACTGAAATTGTTTTGATGAAAAGTTCGTGCAAACCTATTATATGATCATTTTGACTCATGCATCAGTTCACTTTAGACAAAGAGATCGCACAATAAGTTTGCACGAACTTCCAACTCATAAAACGTTACAGACTTGCAACAACGTGGCAATGGGGGGTGGGGGGCGTGGGGGGTAGGTTGTTACATTTATTTTGCCTTCGGCCATGAAAGAGGTCATTAGCGTATCAGCTATAGCGTTAAGGTGAGGTCAATTTACAATAGCCCGCTCGTCTTTTTTTCCTTTTTATCCCCCCTATTTTTTTCTTTCTTTCTTTTTTTTTTGCTAGGGAGAGGGGGGCGGCCTGGCGATCCGCGCCTGGCTCCTATAGCAAACAGCGGTTGTGTAAGTTTTAAGCAAGTTGTGTAGTTTCTTTTGTTTTCACAAAATTTACGTGAGCTTTCCAACTGAGTGAACACAAATCATCAGGATTATCTGATGTATAGTATATTCAAGTATCATCAGCATACATAGAAAATGTGCTATACCTTAAGGCAGTGTCGTAGCCTAGTGGTCGTTATCACTTGAATGGGGATGCAAAGGTCGTGAGTTCTATTCCCGACACCGGCACTTTAACAAACAATTTAAACAACTTTCTTTAAACCAGTACGTTGCTTAAAATTATTTTTAACATTTGTGTACGATTCTTATAAAACAGTTAATTAAACTTTAAACAGCAGGTGTAGTGTAATGACTTTAAACAAGAGTTTGATGGTTCCTACAGTAAACAGCAGTTGTGTAGTTTTTTTTTTACACAGCGTTTTAACAGTGTATAGCTCCAATCGTCCATATTAATTCTAATTGTAAACTTAAGGGGAAGAGGGCGCTATCACTCTACGCAAAGCGAACGCGGCCATAGACTTTTTGTAATTTGCACAGTTTTTTTCACTTTGTTTTCTTGATTATGGCGAGCAACTACCTTTTCAAAGAAATGATCAACTTGAATAAGTACGCTAAGGGTCTGAATTTTTCAAAAATAGGAATAACTTATTGCAAAGGGAAAAAAAAGTCCTGTCACTTGAGTCAATTCGAAATCCTAGTAAGATCAAATTCCTGTACAATATGGCCAATTTTGCTCTCAAAATAGCTCATACGCTGTAAAGTCATCTTCCTCGATTACGCATAATTATATTACACCTTAATGATCAAGCAGTTTTTAAAATCTTGAATTCTCAGCTTTCCAAATATGGTACATTCATTTCGATTGGTTAAAAAAAAGTCCTGTCACTTTGAACATTATCACAAACGAATCTTTACTCGATGGGTCAATATTTCCGCATATCACATGCATATCGCATGTGGACGGCGTCTTCGCAAGATGTGACAAGATCACTATTTATATCAATAATCGTTAGGAACATCAATCTATGTGAAATAAAGATTCTGATTACAACTTTAGCACAATGGTGTTATAGGCTTGCCAAAATGTCTTTTTCCCCAATCTGGTCTGAAACATCAACCTACGAAAACTATGATAAAAGTTCAATTATTTATTTCATGTCCATGACGAATTTCCTCGAACGGATCGACTGATAATACCAACCGACAGGGAAGTTTTCTTAGGCGAGTTTTTGTACGCTAAGTAATAATTGCATGCAGTTGTCAATCGGTCGCTTCCCACCGTTAGCGCGGGTTTTGTTGACATTAATGTAGAGCCGTATAATATTCTGCGCCGCTCAGATGCATGTATTTCCACTAAACTCATGAATGTAATGTTGCGTTTCCCCTCCTCAAATAATGGACGCGTCTTTATGTTAAGATTTAATGTCATACGTTAGATTTACATTTCACATGGAGTAGAATTGATATGAATAATAATAATATATCATCCTTCATTTTTAAAAAAGAGTTTAGGGCCTACCAAAAAGAAATGTACAGATTTTTCCTTTCCTAACATGCACTTTTTGTTACTTGAGTGACTAATTTGTGATCGGCATATCCATCAATTTTAAAGCGGGAGGGGCGCAGCCAACAACATTTCAAAACAAGGAGGACGTAACCATTTTTTTTTTATTTTAACATGTTCAAAGATTGGTATTAAAATTAAAAGGGGTGCCCCCTGGATCCGCCATTGCAATGACCTGCACGCAACAGCCTCCATAATATACGCCTCATAATTGCAATTGTCTAATTCATCATGCCATTGTATGAGGACCTCTTCAGAATAGTAACCTCATCCGCTAGATTTTGTTACAATCATTTAATACATTTAATGCTGAAGTACCAAGAGTGTTAGGAAATCCTATTGACTACTTGAGATACCCAATTCACGCGAGTGGCAGGTGGAGATTAGGTTTCATTTTGCAGACAAGTTTTGAATTAAAATATTATTCGAGAGCAGTGATGGATCAAGTCATGTGCGTAAGAGGGACGCCCCCTTTTCCAAAATCACGCAATGAACATTTTAATAGCAGAAAATTTCAGGATTCGCCCTACATTTTTCAAATTTTTCCTGCTGTTAGCGGCTGTCCCCCAATATTTTCAACAAGAGGCTGCAACTTGAGTGTAGCCAGGAAGCAAATTGACATGAAAATTATGCAAATTGAGAATTATTTGAATCATTTTAGATAATATAAACACCCAATCATTATTTGCATGGACATGATGGAAACAGATCATTCTGTTACATTTTCAACTGTTGATAAAAATGGGTAAACAAAATGAAAAGTGCACCTTACGGATTTAATAATTGTTATATACCACAGTTTGAGATCTCTCCAAGTTTTACAGGACTTTTATTAATGAAGACTTAATTTTAGAAAAACTAATTTCGTTACATTATCAAAACTATGAAGAGAATACGAAGATTGTGAAAAAGACAATAACTCCACATACATATACATTAATGCATTCTAACGACAAAGAGAAATAATGAAATAAATCACAAACAAAAACTCTGAAGTGCTTTTTTGATTTATCAAATGAATTATATACATTTATTAAAACCGAGAAGAATTCCTAATATTGTAAATTATTACTCAAAATTGTTCAACAGAATAATATATCAATGAAATTACAGCAAAGGAAAATAAGATTGAGTACATATTCACTAGTATATATAAAAATCATCGGTAAAAATGTAATTACACATTGGACACTTTTAAAAACATCATCAAAATATTCAATCTCGTCGCTCTTTGATCATAGTATTTATAATCTTCCAAAACATATAGAACAACTTCTTTTTATATTTTTTTGAAGGATTGATAAGGATACCAATTAATTGTATATGCATGTGTATACATGTATATTGATTAATTGTATTATTGATTTTCTATGTTTTCTGTGTTTTTAGAACAGGGCCTCATGGAAGACCACCTATATTGGTGATAATGTGCCATCCTGTATAAAGATCAGAAATAAATAAATAAATAAATAAATATATCTTGCTCAGACTCAAAATGGCGTCGATATGAATTTATGCAGGTTTTTTTTTCACTTTCTACTTTTATTCATAAACTTCATTAAAGCTTACCCCCCCCCGTTGTGTCCTTTGATACCAGTGTAGGTCTATGTATCGTTGTAAAAAAAAAAATGAAGCCCTTTTTAATTCAGAAGCAAATTAAAATAGCTGACAAAAAAGTTTCCGCATTTTTTTCTTCTAAATAATCAACATTTGAACCCCCCCCCCAAAAAAAAAGACAACCAAAAATCAAAAAACGAAAAATCATCAGCACCAGTTATATCCAGGATAACAGAATAGCACGTATAAAATGTTTATCGATGTTTCATGTACATTTTCTCAGCGTGCATGCATACAATCCTCATTGACTTTGCATAACTTATTGCTAAAATATAATCGAAAATTATTTTAAAATAATTTCACGTCATCAAACAAAATATACAGTGAAGTTTCCGGACTGCAAGATGTCTATTTCATATATGATTTTAGCCAATAAGTCTAAAAACACACTCTGAAGTTTAAAGATAATGATGAAATAAAACTGAAAAAATATTAACAAAAAAAACTCTACTAAATCTTATTTTGTACATAAGAATTACAGGTATACACATCCTACTTGAGAAAAAAAAATCACATTGAGCCTTTGAAGTATGGTAGACCTTTTAATTAATTTATCGAGATATTCTGGATTCCATGTTTTATTTCTTTTGTAAAATGCAGTTTCCCTCTTCCAAATGCAAATAAACAAAGGCCTACCTAGTATAAAGTTGGCTGCATAAATGGAGTTGAGGGTGCCCTTCTAAAAACTACTTAAGAAAAGCTCCACTTGTTTGACCCCCAACCGTATTGACCTACTTTTTTTTAGGCGGCAGTTTCGTTTTCTAATTCTAATTCTAATTCTAATTATTTCCTAATGCGAGCGAACATCCATAATACCAGGCAAACTGGAATATTGATGAAAAAATCTTGATTTTGCTGGGGACGGTCATCTTGATCGCCCGAGGGTCAATATATCATGTTCATTAAGGATCCATTTACGCAATAATTCCTCGGTCACACCGAGGAAAGTAATCCCAATCTGACGAATAACAAGGCTTACGATGTAATGTAATAATTTGCTTGGTCCATGGTGTCGACTTGCTGGTGTGACCGGTACTGATGTATAAGCGCCGATCGTTTGCGAATGGTACCGCTTGAGTCTCTCCATGACATGATATCCTGACATCCTGGGGGGGGGGGGTGTTTCACCAGATCGTTTGTAAAGTTATATATGACTTTCTAAACGATTGGTGATCAGTTCTTGAGCTGAATGACTTAGAATGTTATTAGTATAGCACCCAAGAACATGTACCAGTCGTTCGTAAATAATTTGAAACTTTACGAATGACTTGGTGAAACACTCCCCAGATGCCCTGACCTTAAGATTTCCTTACGATTATGATTTGGGATAAGTTTAGGAATACACCCTAAATTACAAAGATTTAAAATATATTCTGAACAACTGTAGATATGGACCCTAATTTTGTATTCTTTTAAAATTTACATTTATATCGTTGAGATTCGAATACAAATGAAAAAATATTTGCTCCCTATCTACACTCATTCAGGATTTATTCTAAATTCTTGTAATTTATAATGTAGAGTAATGTTCAGGGTTAGTGTTAACATTACGGCTATGATTCCAGTGCTCTGTTACATAAAAGAAATATGATCAATCTTACGATCCAATGTAACTCTTAGCACAAGGTTTGCCATAGACTTACGACTGATAAAAGTCTATCGTAGGATTGATCGTATATTTTATGTTACAGGGCACAGGTAGGTGGAATGCATCATATCAAAATGAGACACAAGTCGTCAAGCAAAGAGTCAAGGATATCGGTAAAATAATCAATGTTTAAAAAAAGAGAAAAAAAAAAAAACAAAAAAAACTTCCCCATTATCATTTTCACTCATGTTTTTACAGAGCACTCATGAAACATTAATGCTACAGTCACACAGACATTTACGTATAGTTACGTCCGGTTGCGTCCAAAAATTATTTTCTTTTTTTGCAGATCCCCACGGATGCCTTCCCATCATAGTCAGCAGTGGAAATAGTGAAAATTTCGTTCATCCAATAAAACAAAGAAATACATAAGAAATGATAGAATAGAAGATGAAATAAGATTGAAACAACACAAACGTATCTATACGTAAGTGTCTGTGTGACTGTAGCATAAAGATTTAGAAAATCAAAATGATTTTTCCCCCAAAATTAACCCCAAAATTTTCAAATTATTTTTCCGAATTCATTGACCCCTTTTCCCCTCTTTTAATTCTCGGCGACTGTCTCATTTTCAGTTTCGGGTCAAGGTGTCAGGGTTTAAGTGTGTCGGGAAATGGAAACACTACTGCTCTGTGCAAAGCTGGGCCTTACTTTGATTTTGAGACTAACCAATGTCGACAATGAGGAAACAAAATAATCGTCTTCATGGTGAGAGGTTGTTATGACGTATCAACGATTATCACATCATCCTTGAAGCTCTTGCAAAGCTCAAAGAAACCGCCTTTAAAGGGAAATGTTATGCTCATGGCGAGAGTAGAAAGATGCAATTGCACTTAAACAGAAAATAACAAACGAACAAGATTGCTAGTGTTTTTTTGAGAGGATTCGGGAAAAAAAAATCGATCACTACACGCATTCGAGTCTCAAATTAACAAGTCATTCGACTTTGACTATGTCTTAATACATGAAATTCTCTCTTGTTTACAATATGTTTATGATTAAATTTCATCCTTTCCTAAGCATCTTCCTCAGGCTATACCAAAAATATCTTATTGGTATTCAATTGTTAAAGGTCCTTCCTGAATAAATATTTTCCCACTTTTTCACAATTTGAGTTTAGCAAAGTTATATTATTCACATCCCAAATTTTGTTCGAAATTTTCGCCGATTTTGTTTTTGTTTTTTAATATTAACAGCACAATTTGATGCCATTAATTTTCCTTTTAAGCACAGTTAATCTACAATTAATTGGTTCCTTACCGCTTTAATGAAATCATGTCCAAACCCCCGTCTGATCCTGCTTTATGATTGATCAAACGAAGCCAACATTTAATGTTTAAGAGTAAATATGAACAAGTAATGCGTAATGACTGATAGTGTCCTTGAACATTTTGTTCGGAGCAAATATAATTGAAAGATTAAGAAAATTCATACAGATAATTAGAAAAGTGAGCTGTTACGTAACATTGGTTCATATCGTTCACACTGTGCGTTCCAAGGAATGTGTTAAAGACAGCAAGACCGTTATTTAGTCTATTTATATTTTGCTGGCTCCAGCCACCAATTTAGTGCATGGTAAATAACTTGAAACTACTCTATTGGAAAGAACAAAGTGTACTACAGTGTAAACACAGTGTAAAAATATTTTTCACATTGTTAGATTCGAGTGTGTCAACGTTGTATCACATCGTCACAATATGTGAAAAAGTACATTCACGCTATATGAAACCAAACATCACTATAAGAAAGTGGCGTTACACTGCTAAATTTGAGCGTGGTTAATTACAGTCCCCTATGTGAACACACTGTGGGACATTGCTTTCTTTCCAGCGGGGTTCTTAAACTAAACTAAACTAAAACAAAAAGTACAAACATTTTTTTTTCTTGTTACATCGGCTATACTTTGCAGAGTAGTGTGAAGAGAATTTTTCACGATAATACATGCCATAAGAATGATGTTTTATGTACACTATAAAATGTTCCATTTTGCCAAAAAAGTCGTTTATGCATAGGTTTCAATGGAATTCGAATATATCAAACCATATTTACATAATGTGTACACGAAACAGACGAAGAAGTCCATGGTCTTTTATCTGACAGGCGTAAGATATCATGATAACATTTGCAAAAAATAGTTACTGGAATTATTATTTGACAAATAATCATTTTAGTATCAATGTCAGTTAGAGCTGGTAAAAGCGACAAGTAATATTTCCAAATCTGTTACGACGTAGAGCAGGCTTATATGATTTTATCGTCTTAGAATAAAGGTCGGCTTATCAATGGCTTATACCAAGAACGAAACAGTCAGATATATATAGTTATTGTGCAATGATGTATCGTGGATCAACGTTTTGACAGAGAGGTGGCCCCCCTGGTTTTGGTAAATGTATTCAACAACAGTGATACTGAATGCCACATAATAAAGTATTTTGATGATATAACTTTTCAGCACTTTTTTCCAACTTTTGCTCATTTCTTTTTAAATGCTTTTTAATTGCTTTACTTTTTTTTTAAAAGTTTTATTTCTAATAAGCCGAAAGTGACAAAATAGATTGAATGGCGATTGAATAGAATTAAAAAAAAAAAAATTTCATGAAATTATTAGGTTAAATGACACGAATAGAAACTGATTCATCATTCCTATAAATTTTTATGACGTCATAATGTCATTAAAAGTCATCTGCAGTAACGTTTTTATAGATGGATGGGACTAAGGAGCTTCTTCACCGGTCGATAATACACGTGTTCAGTGTTCATGGTGATCGACCATACACAACGTGACGCCACTACAGAGCACACACTACCGCTTTTCTCTCTTCGATGATTTGATGATATATTGCATAGTCACTTTACAGCTAACGACCAGGAGAATGGCGAGGATAACGATAAGAACGAGAGCCTTGATGACGGCGAATGACGAAACCGGCCACGCTTGGTCAGAAGTCACGTGACCATCCGGCGTCGGGGTCAGGTCATGTGATGCACCATCGGTGAACAAGGTGAAATTCTCCGCGAGGCTGGAGTTGAACGTCGACATGTCCCAATCGGCGTTGCTCCCCGCCGCGCCGGCGACGTCGTCTGGAGCGTCGCTGGCGGGAGGATGCCCGGCGGCAGCGGCGGCGAGGTATTGGACGGAAGGCGTGGGTAACGGTTGCATGTCTGGAGAACTTCGTGAAGCGGCAGCCGCGGCTGAACCGCCACGTGCCGCATGGCGGGCTAACCGTCGTAAAAACCGATCCATCGTGTGACGTATAGACATCGAAGTTAGTTTTAAAAAAATAGTTAAAAGTTGAGTTAAAATGATCTTTTCCCTAGCCTGATGTCATTTAATGAGCTTCCAAGTCAAAAAACATTCCTGTTGGACAGATTATGACGACAAGCCGACGTCATATGAATGAATGATATCCTGGGATAAACAAATCACTCCAAAGCAGATTTTGTTACGTAAAACAGCTCCAAGTGCTCGAATCAGATCAGGATTGGACAGTTGTGATACTAGCTACGGAATATGAAGTACCAAGTGGTTGTTGGACCTGGGTGGCACTTGTGACATAGACCTGGATCTCGTAATCATCTGTTCAGTCTGTAATGGAAGAAAATAAAAGAAGAGGAAAAAAGAGAGATAATAATTTAATTTGAAGATGATATACATTCAATTTTTTTTAATAATACAGTAAATAAGATTATTTACTTATTTCCATATTTAATGAAACATGAACATATATTTTTTTAAAATTGAGTTGCAACAAAATGTATTTATAATTTCAAAGCGGCACGTTTCCCTATTTCCTATTAACAGTCAAGATGGTATCTTACTTCGCGGAGACCTCTCCAAAACTCAAAGATTCTGACACGTCTTAGAGACTCCGATACCTCTCAAAGACACATGAGACGTCGTGGAGACTTATGAGACCTCGCATCACTGAGACGTCTCCGCCACTATTGGCAGTGAGATACCACCATTAGTCTGCTACCAATCAAAACCCAGGTCGGTGGCAAACAACAATAATTTGAATTATTCGTTGAATATGAATAAATCAACAATGATTAAGCCTTGTCGTGATCTGAAGAAAACAAAAATACTATTAAAATGAGAAAATACTGAAAAAAATTAATTAGAAATGAAACTTCCAACATTTACGACGACCTCCTTTGAACAAGCCTCAGCAAAATTATTAAAAAACAGTGACCTCTCTGGAATATTAACATGATTAACAAGCCAACAAATGAAATCACTAGGATTAAAGAACTGACAAAGATATATTGCTTGTGCTTCATGATGATGCTTACATGGAGGCCCTCTTCGGTCATTCTCGGTCAAAGGGAACTGTCGTCTTGTGTAAACTGTAATATCGCCAATGTGAAATTAATTAATTTGTTGAGGTATGGAGCGATTTGTCAAAGTCAAAACTGTAAAGGTTTTTTTTTTTTTTGCTTGATGGAGCCGTAATTAAAGGCGGAAGGATGAAAATAAGTTTCTGGCTAAGATAGCGAGGTAGGCTCGTGTCGGATCTTGCAGAAATTTTGGACAAACTGTCAAATGTAATTGGGTTTCGGGTCCGATGTCCAAGTCCAATTATGAAAATATGTACATCACCAGGCTAATAACCGTACTTAGGTCAAAGTTTAAAAGCATACCTCCTTCTAAGAGCAACTGACTGACTCTATTTAAAAAAAAAGATTTTTGGCGGACGATACCCTCATTCAGATTTTGTTGATTATTAACTTAAAATATATGAGAAATGTATCTCAATTTGAGAAGATAATTTTTAACAAAACATGTCGTGAATGTATGATGTTGTTCACAAATCCCAAACTATATTCGGTAGACTTATTTTTTTCTATTTTGGAGCTTGACCGAAATTTAGAACTTTAAGATTTCAACCAACGGCATTTTGTTCAAAATAGGCGAAGGTCCCCCCCCCCCCCCAAAAAAAAAAAAAAAAAAATCAACACGTTGTGAGTCCAAGATCGTACATAAACATTTATTAGAAACACTTGGAAACAATATTATTGGTCAGTTTATTGAATTCGTTTCAATTAATTTGTGATCGCTACCTTATCTCGAGTCTATCTTTAATCAACGTCCTATACTGTATCATTAGGGCACCTGCTCCTAACATATCTTATTACCCCATAATCTGATAATAAATTATTGACTCCCTCTGTTTAGGGCATATAGTACCAGGTTCCGCTAGTCATTTGGGTTTACGTTTGTGCACTGAGGGTTTTATAATTATCTGTATAAGAGGGAAGCAATAATGGGTGAAGGAGGAGTTGCGGGGATGATCTTGACAAAGAAGTGACGATTATAAAAGACGTCAACCTGATAGGCGCCAAAATGTACTTTATGATAAAAACTACCCTATTTTTTTAAAAACACCATGTCTCGAAGTGTGTTCCCTATTCTCATAGTGAACACGCCCAAATTTCCCGTGCAGTGGGAATGTGTTTTAAAACTATTGTGCCCACACTGTTTTCTTTTCAGCAGGGTAACCTCGAAGTTGATATAATTTTATTTTAAGGAAATGCAAACAATACGTACGCAGGAGAAGGCTACGCAATAAACGAAGAAATGGTCCTTTTCTCAGATCTTGTTTTATTTGGAATGCTCCTGATTAGCTGTCAATTAATATGGGCAGAAATACCTTGAAATTTATCATTAGTAGAAACTGAGCCCCTGTATTAGTATTAGGGATATGTTAATAATTAATCCACATGGATTTTGCACTTTGGGGACCAATTCATGGAAAGAGATAAGAGCATTGAATGGAGTTTAAATACCCGCAATAACATCAAATCGCCTGTATGTTTGGTTTAATCTTGCTTTTAGCTTTTCAATCAAGAAGTTTCGAATAGATGGGCGAGATAAAAAAGTAATCAAGGAGGATGTCTGCTTGCGGTTAATTCCAAGGAAGACAACTTGTAAATGGGCGGTAATGCCTTGTCAAATCAAATGCAATCCTATCCTATGCCATTCAAGCTCAATGCGTGCACTTAGCAATATAAGTAGTGACTTTTATGTGTTGTTCGCGAAAATCTCCAGCCAGGAAAAGTACAATCTCAACGATGCCTTAAGTGGGACTTAATAACATTCTTTATGCTTATCCGTACGCAAGACATTCAGCCTGCTAAGATGTTTCAAAGTCAGAAATAAACTTTGTATGAAAAAAACTTAAATGGCAAAATGTTTTATTCATTCGGGATTCGGTCTTCAGACTGACTATTTTTCAATTTCTTCTTCACCGAATCTGAAATATAAAAGAGATGCTGCGAGTCTCCAAAAATAAAAAAGCAAGATACTTATCAAAGATAAGGCAAACGGGGTTTTCATGGCGCTTACTAGTACATATTTCTTGTTAATTCAAAATAAAGAGTTATAAAATAAGCAAGCCTGGTCATAAGCAGGATATAAGGTTGTGTCAAAAAGTGACAACAAAATGAGAAACAAAATACTGGAGAAAAAAAATTGTGCACCTGTGGCTCACGTAGTACCACAGACAATCCGTATTCAACATCTACCTTAGATAGTTCTGTAAGGAGTGCTACAGGGGTATGTTTTAGGCCCTTTACTTTTTATATAACAACTTTCAATTAACACTGCATTTGTGATTATCATAACAATTGTTTTACGCTTTGATTCTGATGGACATAGCCTACTATTTCCACGCCTAATTTAGATAGTTCCAATACTGTATGCTTCTATTTTTAGCCCTTTGCTTTTCATGTACAAGACAATCGGTTCGGTTCATTTCAAAATAGAAAAAGTTGTTTTAATAATTTGGTTTATCCCTTCGCTCTGACGTACCTAATTTTTTAACATCTACCTTAGATAGTTCCGATTGGAGTACCCATGGCTCTGTATTAGGCCCTTTGCTTTTTATATTACACAAACGATGGTCATTTCGTATCACCGGCCTATTTCTAAAGGTACCTCAGGTCTAGTCTACCGCTGTTGCCAAAGCTCGGACTATATACGGCAGTATGTTAATGCCCCGTGTTCCACTAAGTCTCAACCATGCTGAATCGCATGAGCTTATGTTTAAATATGCAGATGAAGACTAACATTGTTAATGATAACAGAAATATGTAACAGAATGTATAATGTTTTATTTACATTATTTATAATCCAATCATACTTTATTAAAATGTCGGGATAAACTGTTGGCATCCAATTAGGCACTTCATAGCCAAGTCGTTCCCAAAGTCATGCGTAACTTTACGAACGAATTGGTGAAAACCCCGTGGATTGTCATGGCAGTCATAAAATCTAAACAGCCACTGTTATTATTATCATTACTGTCAGCAATGTTGTTACAATACA
The DNA here is from genome assembly GCA_940671915.1 of Paracentrotus lividus. NCBI lineage: Eukaryota > Metazoa > Echinodermata > Echinoidea > Camarodonta > Echinidae > Paracentrotus > Paracentrotus lividus. The sequence continues at coordinate 10,034,969 of CALNVZ010000641.1, read as the reverse complement.
ACGAGCTTATGAATGTAATCAATACAAGTCGGGTGCTCCATGAAATTGGTCATAAAAAGTTGTAACTTCTCCACATTGCGAATCAAAATCGATACATATCCACTAGCAAACAGGTGTTTCTGTTCCACGGTGTTATAACAGAAAAGGACAATACCCAGTCACACCGGTGAGAACGACTCCAAACTGATACCAAACTGAACAAAAGGATTATATTATGACGGAGGGTAAGTTACCGGTCAGTGTGGAGTCTCTCTCCGGTATATTAAATGGTGTGCCTGTGGATTCAAGAGAGTCCTTTTTTTTTCTTGACTGAATGGCATGTGCTTTTATTCAGGAAACACATGACAGGAAATCACTGTTGTGTGCTTGTAGTGGAACCAACTAGAATAAAAATCATGGCAGTGCGTGTACACTTTAAAAGTGAAAGATTGGAAAGTCCACTCGAAACCATGTAGCCAAGTAGTCAGGGACATATTATTTAAAGCCTTTGTCATAAATACTATTACGAACGGTTACGGACGGCATTTCGTAAGTTAGAAGATTAGCCGATGGTCTTGTCCAAGATTAAATTCAAAGGCAAACGAAACCGCCTTTTCGATGATCGTACAAACGTCTAAACAACTTAAAAGTACGCCCTATCTTCGAATCTTTACAAACTAAAGACCTCTTAGAGATTTGTGCGAACGTATTTTGTGACCAAAGCTTTATAATAAACAAGAGTCACTATTACACTGATAGGAGGATAATTACGTCTTCATCTCACATCAAACCTGATCGGTTGGAAACAGTTCAACACTTTCTTTGTTGTGATGTTAGTTGGATTACAATGATTACAGACGCATGCCACGCGGCTATTAATCCATGCGCCATGCACATACAGCCTTTTTAAAAAAAAGTATACGTACAGTTTATCAACTCGTAAAAACAAGTGCACATAGTTACACATCCTCCAGACCGATATTGAAAAGGGGCAACAGGCTCACAGAAACTCACTGACTCAGTGTTTTACCACTCGATTTTGAGTGAGTGTCCAATCCACTCTCGTCTGCATTTAGAGAGTGTTTTGTGGCAGATCATGACGTTATCAGCAGCATACGTAAAGGTAAACGAACTGCACTACCGGAAAACCTTACTTATTCTGATTAAGGAAAGAACTTGCGGAAGTCACATTGTTTTCATCAACAGCCTCGAGTATGAAAAGTCGGAAATTAGATATCGATTTGAATAAACTCCCTATAATAACAGCATGATCATATACTTACAGAGACTTAAGGCTGCAAGACCTCTGTTTTTCCGCAAGCATCCAATTGCCTTTCTAAAGCAGTAATCAATGCAATCGTCAGTGTTTCAGTTTAGGAGAAAAACACGATCAGGGGGTGTCTCATCCAACTGTGCAACAGGTTAGGAACAATTTTAGATATGAATAGCCAAATGAGATGCTCCATATCATATTAATTACATTAGCTGTGATTGAAATATGTAGTTTTGACACTATATCTGTTGCCAAACATTTCTAATCCGAAGGATAGTGTTTGTAATAATTCTATGGGTCTTAATATTCAAGTTGTCGCAGAATTATGCTTAATTTTACACTCAGTTTGGTAGAGCACGTTGCCCCTCAACATTTTAGCTTTCAACGCGTTCCATGAAAACGGGGAAACATCTTGCAAAGCGGCTAATATCTGACGACATTTTGAGATACCTCGCAGTCTTGCGTCAACATCATTATCGACCCACTGCACCTCGTTAGACAGGAACAGATATTCTAAAAGACATCATTAATTCTATAAAGAAGTTCCCTTCATCGGTGTCCTTTAGCCTTGCACGGTCTATTAGATGAGTCCATTTGTAGGTGATCTTCAATGAGTCATGCGAAGCGAGATGCTATTAACGCAGATTCCGGCTCGGGATTTTTGAATCGACGTACAATTCATATTTTACTGACGAATGAGCCAAATAGTTTTATGAGGTATTTCATCAACTAGTTTTTCTCTATCACTTTCTCTCTCGCAGTATTTTGTATGGATTATTATATCAACATGTAATAAAATAAAACATTGCTATATAATGAGGAAAATTTCGTGATTTAATTTCGACCAGTGTACTATATCAACATCTTACGTAGATAGATCCAATAGGAGTACTACATGGTTCTGTTTTGGGTACTTAGCTTTTAAAAAATCATAAATATAAACATATTTTAGTTCATAATAATAAAATGTGATTTTTATAGCAGTTTTGTTTTAATACCTTTCATTAGGACCAACCTACTACTTCAATATCTACCTTAGATAGTTCCGAGAAGTGTATCAACGTTTGTGTGTGGGAGAGAGAGAGAGAGAGAGAGTGTGTGTGTGTGTGTGTGAATGATAATCTTCAGTTTATAATCAAAATATGATAAATATAAACATCTTGAATCTTGAATTGCTTATGAATTGAATTGAATTGAAATTGAATCTTGATGACGTTTAATTTTGATAAGTATGTCAATATCTACCTTATAGTGATTGTCCAACATGATATTTTATTCGATTTCTTACAGCTGAAACTCAATTCAATGTAAATCAATGATTGTATTTTGATACCCGTTTGGCAATAATGGTTTAAAGTAGCCTAGGCAAAAAACCCCTGCTATTTAAGGTCCTATCCAAGAAACTTGGTAAGGAGGCGAAGTGTGAGAAGGATAAGTTAAAGAATATAATTTTCCCCCTTTGACATGTGCATAACAAATCTCGTCACACTCTGCATGAAATTTGATGACTGTCGATGACATTCAGGATGCATTATTATAACCAAATTTCACTGAATTATTTTTGTTTTATTTAGAAAAAAAAAGCCGTCAAAAAAGAATGTATAATGATGGTACCTTTTTTGCATTTTGCCTATTTCCACAGTCATATCTAGTTCGTTATACATTAAACCTTGTAGCTTTCATCCTTAAATAGTGTAGTATTACCGTTTCCATATATGCAGCCATACTATCCTCGCCATACCATCTTCGTCGGTGATTATCAAAGAGGAGATCGTTGTCATCTTCAATTTTTCTCTCTCTCATAATCTAACCGAGGAAAGCCACGCCTCTGTATGAGACCTACTTCTTTACAAGTGGACATGGCGGTTGTTCTGCAAAACTCCGCCCCAAGCAAGTTGTATGACGAGAAATTCTAGCCACTCTTGGCGTTACGTTGCTGGGATTATACGCCGATGATGCCGACATAAATTCCTATACCCGGGGCTACGATCAATTAGCAAATCTTATTACGCTATATTCGGTCAGGGTGCTTTTATGATGCGGCCAATACACGGGGAATAGAAGAGTTCAAACGAGGATGATATTTCAGAGGTATTACTCGTAAGGTTGAATGTTGATGAGGGCAAAGAGGTTAGTGAATTCAGATGAGTCACACAAGGTTGAATATTGGATCTTGAGCATGTTGAGTGGTCATGATTTAATATGTAATACACAGATCATGAATAACTTCATCGATAAACTACATAGAGAAACTGTCCTTCCATGCAACATTATGATGACTCAAAGAAACAATGTCTGCTGGAGCGATTTCACGTGAAGTCACAAGCAGTCATGTTGGTGGGCAAAACAATAAGGTACCGGTGCACGAGACCGTAAAAACAATGACTTATCACGGTTTAATGGACTTGTTTCTATTGTTTAGCCCACCAACATGGATGAATGATGACGTCACTGGGAACGTTCTATATTATTCTAAATATCTCAATGTCTTTAAATGATAAACCATTTTGCCACATTCCCTGAATCTAACGAAGGTCAGTATAAAATGTATGATTGGATTTGAATAAATATATCTGACTGTTTGCTGTTAAGCTGATGAATATTGATATCGTAACCTCATATTCCCGCCCATACCATCGGCACCACGTACTTCTTTTATAGCCTAGGCTTCTTTCGGTTTGGAATTTATTCCAAACATGAAAAGATTCCATCACCATCAAACGTTCATATCAAAAGGCAATATGAAGGCTGACATTATGTTAAACCTCGGAGGACATTCCATGCTCAATCATAACGGTAGAAAGAAATGCGCCTCGAAGGTCATAAAATAATCAAGGTGTCCGTGAAAATGATCTCGAATACAGTCCTTGGTTACGTATTCTCAGCTGAGTAAAGTGTTTAGCTCGAGTGGAAATGTCACTGACGATTATAGTGATTATTCTATTTATATAAAAAGGAATCGCTTTTCCTCATTTGAATTTTCCTCCACGACCAAACGAGTAGGTCTCAAGGCGGCAACGATCCAACAATCCGTGAAAATATGCAAATTACGAAGGTCCATTTCACAGTATTTTGCTCCTTCGCGAATACCATAAGATGCTGAAGGGGCGCCTGTGAGGAAGCTGTTTTGTATTGCTTGAAGCAAAACAGCAACGGCCTCTTAATATGCCTCCAAAATTTGCCGTCTACCTTCAGGCAGTGCGGGCATTACTCTTTTGAATCAAGCCAAGCCTCGTAGATTTTGGGCTTTGGTTCTCAAACGGAACGTTTTCATGCTAAATTAAGCTGACAAGCGTGGATAGAAACCTTGGCTTTACCATGGGGCTCAATGAATCGTATAACTGAATGAAAGGGTTGAGTGATTCAACTTAGGCCACCGACGATTTGCTGCCGATCGAAAACTCAAATTACCATTGATCGAGGCTAACACTAACGACGGGCGAAGATGTGTGGCCCCATAGGACACTTTGTTGTTGTCGAAATTCAAATATCAAATCACATACAGGGTCTTGTGTCTAAATGTGAAGAAATAAAGATACTCGATACTGGATTTAACAAACCACGACATGATCGCCTCATCGTGAAAAGCTGGTATCATCACAACAATAACGAAAAACTAATACTCTCTTGTAGTTTTGTCCCAATATATTCAAAGGATGTGGGTTCTAATCACAACGCTGCCACCAAACCAATGGATAAACTGGTATTTTATATAGCATGATCAGAATTACTAATTTTTAATTTATGATATCCACATTCGAACGCTAACTGCTTCTTCTTTTTTACTAAAAAGTAAACACGAGTTTAGTTTTTAGTTTACCCTCTTTTTTAATCTCCTCATTTTGCACTTGACAAGCGTTCGAAAGGTTGTGTGCTTTATGCGGTGGTAACAACATGTCGTGATTAAAACGTGCAACTCTCTACACTGTTAGAAAAAATTAAACAAGTTGTTTAAAATCTTAAACAACTGGGTGTCAACCGGTGAATTGCACAGCGTTGTTTAGAAATTAAACATCCTGTAGTTGTTTAAAAGTTTAACACTCTTCTTGTTTAAAAGTTTAAACAACCTGTTGTTCAATGGTTGTTTAAAATATCAACAGTATTGTTTAACGCTTCTGTCAAAAAATGAAAATGCTCCAACCTTTGGTAAACGCGGCCGGGTATCGAACTCACGACCTTTCGATTATAAGGCAGACGCTCTATCCACTGAGCCAACACATCTTTACATATACGATTGTAATGTGTGAGGCTTCAGTCCTTCGCCATGATTGAAATGTTGTGCCAATTTACCTTCCACATGTAACGAGTGTTGCCATTAGCTCATGACTATCACGTGACATTTGCCTCGGCCTGTTTAAAGCTAATCTAGTGTTGTAGTCATGAGATTGAATCATGAAATAAACTCTCTCAAAGTGATAGGAAAGGTTGAAAACAATGCACCTAAGAATTATTTAATGATGCGAGGTTTTGGAATGCAGAAAATGATGAGAAATTTACCAAATTATTCTAAGAGTAACATGCACTGCACTCAAAAATGCATGTATGGGACTACATGGCCATGTGCTCACATGTGCGGCACCCGCACATTTCAGCTTTTTTGGTCATATTATCATTATGAGGGCATCTGAATAGCAATCCTTTTCAGTGGATCTTCCTACAATATAATTCTTCCTAAATACCTCGAAAATAATTTGAAAGCTCACAATTATTTTCTTGACCCATGGTTTACTTTTCCCACTACACTAGATTCTCTTTAAGGTGGCAGGTGCCCTAAACAAATTTTTTTCAATTTTTTTTCTTTTTTTGGTCTCCTTAGGTAGTTTTATGTGTGTACTTCATCATACAACTTGTTTTATATCAGTATTCCACCTTTTTTTTTAATAAGGGGGGGGGGTTTAAAATATATTTTCATCATATGTTATATGTATTATAGCCATTTCTTTTTGTGCGATTACACAAAATGGATTTTTTTTTTCATGAAAAATCTAAAAACTTGAGTTCTAATCATTGGATTTGCATGAAATTTGGTAGAATTGTTTGTCTTGAAGAGTACTACAAAATAATGATGGTTTTTATGCATACTACCCCCACAGGTGGAGTTATGTCTAAAAGTCTGTTCTAAATTTTCCCCTATCTTGACTATTGTTAAATCCATAATTTTTACACTTCTAATCTGAATATTCCTAAAAGCCATCATTAATTTGTCACAAAGGAGTCAGAGAAATAAATTAATACATCAAAACCTCACTTACACTTTATGTTGTGAAGTTTTTAGAATTAAAAGTTCATATAATGAAAAATATTTTTTTTTTCAAAATTCTGACTTTGAATGACTATATTTTTCTTATGTCTAAAGGTAATATGCCATAGTGCTGATTTTTGTGTAGCCCAACTCATAAGCTTTCCAAAAATGTATAGTTTGTTGGGGGTACAGGTACTTAATAAGAAAACTATGCTTGATTATATACCGTGATGTCGTTTTCGCTCGGGAATAGGGCACCTGCCACCTTAAACAAAACTGTTTGATATCTAAACTCTAATATCTAAACAGGTCTTTTTTAAGGCTATAAAACCTCGCTTTTCCGGTTTTAAACAACAATATCATATCACTCCGATCGATGAAGGGCGCTGTATCTGATCTAAATATTAAAATACCTTTTCACATGATTTAATTTGTGAAAATGTGTAAACAATCACCTCGCTTTTGTAGAGTTGGAGTGTTTCAGAAGATACCAAAATGCTTTATTTAATTGATCTGACAAAAACATTACCCCACCTTTAAGAGAAGGAGTTTCCCTGATGCAATCTTATCATTAATAAGCTATCGGTCTTTCCTATTTTGCGCCAATGATTTGGTGCCTTGATACATTCAATTATTATTCAATCGGAAATCCTTCTCAGTCTAACTACGTCAATGGTAAGAATTACTTGTTATGGAAGGGCGTTGACTGTATACTTCTTATACACAGTGCAACATCATTAAAAGTGCAAGTTTATAGTGAAACGTTTTACTTTTACAGGTACTTTTCCTTATAGTCCCATAAAGATGACATTCTATAGCCACGTAACATGTGTAATGAAAATCTTTTCATCACAATTGATAATTTAGGGTGAGGACGAATACTCCGGACAGCTACCCCCGTTAGAAAACCTAAAAATACCCCTAAAACATAGGCTAATTGTCCAGGGGATAGTTGTTGCGATGAAATATTTTGATAGTCCTGGGAAAGACGTTATAGCAATGATACACTTTACTGATATTTAGAATATTCGTTAGTCACATGAAAAAAAATGTTCTGATATTGACGGTTTGTGGTGCACCATCTGCAGAAACAAAATCTCTTTTTTCATTCCTTCTTTTCTCACTCACTCTTTCGTCTTTGGCTGTCCAAACATAGTTTTTCTTTTATTTTGTTGTTATACCCCCTCCTCTTTCATCTGGTTCACCTTGCCTCTTGTGGCTGTACACACTGTTGGCTGCATGTAGGGTGCACTAGACTGTCCTATTGAAAATCACAGTCACACTTGGACCGACTCGAGACCAACCATTAACTGATCAAACGCGGACATGTCCCCAGTTGTTCGGTATGTTGTGAGTTTGTCTTGGGTCTCGCCGCGTTGTGACTGCGGTCTAAAAACTACTCCTTTCCAGCGGAGCGCGTTATTTATCGTTCAGCAAACATACCTCTCTCATATTTCATATTTAGCAATCGATCACGGAGTACCTTTCGTATTGAATACACTCCAGAGACTCCAAACTATGATGCTATGACGGAGGATAGGGGAAATAAGGTGAGGAATTCTGCCTCACAATGTGTGCACATCAATCTTTTCATAACATTCAGCGCCGATGTGGGTATAAATAGATCGAAAATGTGCGCAAAATAATGAGTTTATGGATTAACGATTCAATGAGTTTTCTGTAATCGGATAAACCTGAGAGATCCTGGAGAGGGACAGAAGAAGACGCAGATTCATAACAGTTGAGTCTCGGAGCGATGATTTGAAATAAAACATAAGCCATTAAATTGTGAAACATTATTGTTAAAATACTATCAGTTTCATTTGGTATGAAAAAGTCTTTCTTTTATCATTTCTTTTAGTGGAGGGCCGAGGAGGGGGGGGGGGGTAATATCTTAATATCTCAGTTTTATCTTTTCAGTCTCATTTCACGTCTATCAAATCTCTTCTCCTTTCCATACAATAAAACTCTCTTTAAAAAAAATCCTTTTCTTACTTCTCTCTGTATAATATATCTCACTCTCAATTTCCATGGATTCCAGTTTTATCAAACAACATCTGGAATTCGTCTTTTGTTGATATCACGAATGCAATACTTTTTCGACTTCAAAGTCAAATGATATAGGTGAAAACTTTTTTCAGATTATATAGAAAATAGGTTATACAATGCAATATACTAAAATTGTTCTCAAATAAATTTAGGTCGTTTTCAAAAAAATAAAACATGCACCGGAGTAGCGATCCTCCTTAGGAATGAGTTTTATCCTACAATTTAATGTTGTATGCATAAAATTAAATCAGGTAAAATGCAAATATATGTATGTCATAAAAATGGCCACATACAAGCATAGCAAATCATCGTTACGAGACAGTGCATTTCTGAAATATCACACTCAGAAACTTTGCTATACAATATATATTTCACGTTGATGCATCACAATCGAGACTGATTATCATGAGACTTGCTGAATATTTCATAAAATTTGTTCATGCTCGATCAATTCGTAGATCTAAAGTTGAGTGTTTAGAGAGGAAATCAGCTGCCCAACCAGACTGCATAGTCGGAATTACATTTTTTGTGTGTGTGTAAAAAAGTGACTGAAAAGTTAGACTATCTCTATGCGATCTCGTAAATCCTGAAAACACTTGTAGTAGGAGCATGAACCCGATATGTACTATGACAAAATGGATGCCAAATCCACGTGTCTAGCCTCTAAATACATTTCCCAGTCCAAAGCCCTATAACATAAAAGAGATACGACCGATATTACGATCGATTATAACTCTTAGTACAAGTTTTACCATAGACTTACGATTGATGTCAATCGTAGGATTTATCATACCTTTTTAATATGTAACAGGGCACAAAGCTGTTTTATGGTCGGAACCAGAACACGTCGTTGAGGTGGACAATTCCATTAGAATCCACACAAAACATGAAGAATATCGTCATTACAAAGATATGAGCACTATGAACATAATCACCACCATCATCCTTAAAATGCTAACTAGAATCGATTTTCTTTAAAAAAAACTACACTTTTTAGAGCATGGATTGGTCTCTTCTAAAGTCAACTGGGACATATTTTTTCTAAGAGATAGCCCCCAATACATTTGGACTGTATTTTATCTGAAGCGTTTAATGTTTCACTGTCCCTCAGGGCCCCCATTCTAACTTATTTCACTAAAGACATAGTCACTCTATGATAGAATGTCACAGTGACACTGGTGATACCGACACTAAAACTGACACAAAACCGAACCAAGGTTTAGATGACCACGAATGACTAGTTAAAGAGATGGTTTAACTTCAACATTATTTTTCGCTTAATTGCTTAGATATTGATAAATGAATATCACCAAAGCCATAAAGCGTCCCTACGTACGTTTAAAGTTCACACTGTAATCAATGGAGGGATATATTAATGATCAGTTTCTTACTTTAATATTATAATTTTTTTTTTTTTACTTGAAAAATGTGGTTATGGAATGAAATTTCCAGGGATTCCTCTATTGACATATTATTACATGCACTGACAGCATGTAGGTCCTCATAGCTCGGATTTTTGCAATCCTCTAAAAGGTTTCTCAATTCCTTTTAATGGTTATCTTGAAGTCCGTTTAGCTGAGTGTGACTTGGGTACTACAATTAAACGGAACCTGAGCAGCGATATGTCTACTTTCTGGCTTTCCACCCTGCTCCAGAAAATGAAAGAAATGCAGAGACACAAAGACGACGAATTCATGGCACTTCTACCTACCTCGTAACACATGCGGTATGCTATTCATGTATACCACGTACGGTAAACACCTGCTTCATGCGGAATACCACAACTCTTCTAAATTTCATTTGCACCAAACGCCTGCTTTTATGTCGTGGATTTAGAACGGAATGGTTCTGTCACTATTGTGGGAGGACATGAGGAGGGGGAAAGGGATCCCGTCGTTGTCGGGTCTCTAGGGGCATTTTAAATGAGTTCCCGTCACTCGATAAACGAGACATGGTGCAGGGATGTGTAGGTATACGGTGGCGTCTGTGTGGTGACATAAGAGAATGGCCCGACATATCGCCAACAGAATGTATTTATTGATATGTTCACAATTAAACAAAAATGTATAGAGAGGTCCCAGTGGCAAACTCGCAGGTAGTGGTCATGTTGGAAAGATGCGATATATTTGATATTAGCGATGGTTATTGGATTCATAAATAGGGATACAGACAAAAAAAAAAAAAAATTAATTAAAAAAAAAAAAAATCAAAAAAAAAAAAAATCACTCAGTAAGGGTAGACCACACGAAAATTTCACACTACTAATACCCTCAAAGGAAGACAGTGTAGTTATTATTTTTAGCTATAAAAATGATACTTACATTTCAATCTCGCAAACATAAAGAATACCTTCAAATATAAATAAGGATCGGGACACTCTTGAGTGGAGAGGGTGATATGTCGGGCAAGAAACATTGGAGCAGACAAAAGAATAAGTATCTAAAGCATGCAGCAGAACCACACAAATTTTCGTGAGACAAAATCACCTGCTCTCCCCTTTCTGAGATATACCCACCCCACTTACTGGACACACCACAAATTACCCCGCCAAAATGGATAAATCAGGGATCAAGCTGGGGTTGGTTTGAGTGCGATGCACGTCTTCCGAATCACCACTTTTCATCCACATGCACCGTACAAACACTGTCTTGTCAATTGACAGGCGCCATGGCGGTTCAGTAAAGGTCTTTGAAACAGATTTCACCCTTGCTCCTTTCTCTGTATCCACTGAGAAAGCTTGATTGTATTAGGATATAATTATTAGGAAAAGATATCAATACATACTGTATATCTACCATAGTACTTCAATTCAATAATGGGCCTAAACTACAAAAGGTTGTATAATATCTCAATTCCTTAAAGTAGACATTCATATTTTAATTTCAAAACATTTATTTAGAAAGTAACAAGATTATTAATACCCCATTCACAGTGGCCTCAAACACCGCTACAGTCCCGGGACAGTCCCGCGACTGTGAATGCTCGGACCCGCTATAAACTATCCCGGGATAACCTCGACCCGCTATAACACCGCGATAAACTATCGCGCTCAAACCATAGTAACAGCACCGAGACAGTCCCGCTGCTGTCGCGGAGTGCCTTCAGTGTGAAGGCACTCCGCTACAGCACCGGGACAAAAAACAATGAAATACATAAGAATTTCCAGAAAAGAGAATGAAAGAAGGATAAAACACGGAAATACATAAGAAATGATAGAAAAGAAAAGGAAAGAAGGAGAAAAACAAAGAAATACATAAGAAATTATGAAAAAAAAAAGAAAGGAAAGAAGGAGAAAAACAAAGAAATACATAAGAAATGATAGAAAAGAAAAGGAAAGGAGAAAAACAAAGAAATACATAATGATAGAAAAGAAAAGGAAATAAGGAAAAAAACAAAGAAATACATAAGAAATGAAAGAAAAGAAAGGGAAAGAAGGAGAAAAAACAAAGAAATATATAAGAAATGATAGAAAAGAAAAGGAAAGAAGGAGAAAAAAGAAAGAAATACATAAGAAATGATAGAAAAGAAAAGGAAAGAAGGAAAAAACAAAGAAATACATAAGAAATGATAGAAAAGAAAAGGAAAGAAGGATAAAAACAAAGAAATACATAAGAAATGATAGAAAAGAAAAGGAAAGGAGGAAAAAAAGAAATACATAAGAAATGATAGAAAAGAAAAGGAAAGAAGGAAAAAAAACAAATAAATACATAAGAAATGATAGAAAAGAAAGGGAAAGAAGGAGAAAAAACAAAGAAATACATAAGAAATGATAGAAAAGAAAAGGAAAGAAGGAGAAAAAACAAAGAAATACATAAGAAATGATAGAAAAGAAAAGGAAAGAAGGAAAAAACAAAGAAATATATAAGAAATGATAGAAAAGAAAAGGAAAGAAGAATAAAAACAAAGAAATACATAAGAAATGATAGAAAAGAAAAGGAAAAGAAGGATAAAAAAAAACCAAGAAAACATAAGATGAAATAGAGAAAAAAGGAAAAGGGGGGGGGGGAGTCGCGGAGCGGAGGGTGGCGGGGGGGGTGTGGGTCAGGGTGTGGTCGGCTGATGTCGGCGTGCGGGGTGGTCGGGGGGTGGAGGTGGAAGGTGAGGAGAGGGGGGTGGGTGGAGGGTGGGGGGAGGAAGGGGGAGAGGAGGAGAGAGGGGGAGGAAGAGGGAGGGGGAGGAAGGGGAGGGGAGGGAGGCGGTGTGGCGGGGGGCGGGTGGGCGGGAGGGCGGGGGCGGTGGGGGGGTCCGGGGGCGGGAGCGACGGGAGGGAACGGTGGGCGGCGTGGGGCGGCGAGGGGGGGGGTGGAGCGGGGCGGCGGTGGCGGTGGGGGGGGGTGGGGCGGGGGAGGTGGGGGCGGGGGAATAAAAAAAAGGATGTAATACATAAGAAATGATAGAAAGAAAAGGTATAAGGAGAAAAACAAAATAAGAAATACATAAAGAAATGATAGAAAAGAAAAGAGAAGAAGGAGAAAAAAACAAAGTAAATACATAACGAATTATGATAGAAAAGGAAAGAAGATAAAAACAAAAATAACATAAGAAATGATAGAAAAAAAAAGGAAAAGGATAAAAACAAAAAATACAAATAAATTAAGAAAAGAAAAGAAAAGGAGAAAAAAAAAGAAATACATAAAAATATGATAAAAAAGAAAAGGAAAAAGGAAAAAAAAAAAAAAGAAATAACGTAAGGAAATGATAAAGAAAGAAAGAGGAAAGAAGGAGAAGAAAAACAAAGAAAATACATAAGAAATGATAGGAAGAGAAAAGGAAAGAAGAGAAAAAACAAGAAATACATAAGAAATGATAGAAAGAAAAAGGAAAGGAGAAAAAAAAGAAAATACATAAAAGAATGATAGAAAAAGAAAAGAAAGGAAAGGAGAAAAACAAAGAAATACATAAGAAATATAGAAAAAAAAGGAAAAGAAGGAAAAAAAACGAAAGAAAGAAATACGGTAAGAAATGATAGAAAAGAAAAGGAAAGAAGGAGAAAAGGCAGAAAAGAAAATACGAATGTAAAGAAAGAAGGTAGACAGCATAATAGAATGAGAAAGAAAAGGAAAGAAGGAAAAAAATAACCGAAACAATGAAGAAATGAAAGAGAAGAGACAAAAATAATAAGAACAATAGAAAAAAAAGAAGAAAACATATATACATGTAAGAGAATGTAAAAAAGGAAAGAAAGGTAGAAAAAAAGAGAAATACATAAGAACGATAGAAAAAGAAAGAAAGAGGACGACAAACTAAAGACATACATAGAAGAGAATAGCGAAGAAGAAAGAAAAGAAGAGAAAACATAATAGGAAAACATAAGAAATGATTAAGAAAGAAAGAACAGGAATGACAAAAAAAAGACATACATAAGAAATGATAGAAAGAAAAGAGAAAGGGGAAAAAAAAAAAATACAAAAGAGAATGATAGAAAAGAAAAGAAAGAAGGGAAAAAAAAGAAATACGTAGAATGATAAAAAGAAAAGGAAAGAAGGAGAAAAAACAAAGAAATACATAAGAAATGATAGAAAAGAAAAGGAAAGGAGAAAAAACAAAGAAATACATAAGAAATGATAGAAAAGAAAACGAAAGACGGAAAACAAAGAAATACATAAGAAATGATAGAAAAGAAAAGGAAAGAAGGAGAAAAAACAAAGAAATACATAAGAAATGATAGAAAAGAAAAGGAAAGAAGGAGAAAAAACAAAGAAATACATAAGAAATGATAGAAGAGAAAAGGAAAGAAGGAGAAAAACAAAGTATTTTGCTACGGAGGTCATAAAAATCACACGCTGCAGTGTGAATGGGTACATGAAATCTATCCCGGGACTGTACCGGGATAACTTTTCCACTATGAATGCATTTATAGCGGGTTTATAGCGGTGTTGCCGTCCCGCGACAGCACCGCGACAGCACCGGGATAAATTTGAAAACCACTGTGAATGGGGTATAAGTTAATGAAAACTAAAATACCAACACCTAAGAGATCACAAAGGTGCAGAAAACCATTTTTTTTAAATCTAGGCTCTTGCCGATGCTGGTATAAGTGAATGAAAAGTCCCTATAATCACCACTTTTCATCCGCATGCATTACACACATCTTCTCATCAATGGACGGGCGCCATAATTTGTTTTTCTTTATTAATTTTCTTTTAAAGTATAGTGAGGATTCACACCATTGGCGCATCGAGTTGGTTTTGGGAGTTCGGGAAATACCTTGAATGAAATAGATGCCAAAGAATCCGTATCTTACCTACGCGAATATAGTACAGATATGATATCTATCCTCAAAATCTTGGCATATTAATCCTTATATGTGACATCCCATTCATCATTCTCGATTTAGTATTCTATATCCGAGTCCACTTTCGTCACAAACATCTCTTTTTTCCCTTTTCATCCCGCTCACGATCTTGCTCAGCCGGTTTTAACAACTTTCAAATCCATTGACGATATCCGTCACCGATATCCCTTCTCCGATATCGGTCTCGTCAACCCCTGGCCTCGTATCCCTTTCCAGTGCCGCCAAATCGGCGGTCAGCATCCTACATTGTTTCGGGATCGAAAACTAGATTTCGTTGGCAAATTGTTTTTCCCCTTATTGAATAATAGTTATGTGCACTTTAACATAAAGAGTTACGATCAATAATTACGATCAAACAATTCTAACCAATTAGGATCCTTGACGCATTGACTTCTTGCATAAAAAATCCCTGTGAAACAATTGAAATTGTTGTTTCATCATTCATAGCACTGGTGTCGCTGAATCAATATGAGAAAATGAGAAAATGAGAAAATAGGTCGAAGGCTGATATCTAAAATCTCTGTTTTCAGGACTGATTATGAATGTAAACATTAATCTTGGGACATAGCGACATTTGATTACAAAACCAAACTAATTAAACCGGTTACAGACAAAGTCATCAATTTAACTCAGATCGATTCCGATTTTTACCAAACCCTTTCTGTTCTGTTTCCCTTTTTTCTGTTATTTTGATGCTATTTAGGAAGATTATCATAGTAGAAGAGTCCACTGTAAAGGATTGCTCTTCAATTGCCCGAATAATCATACTATAACACAAAATATACACAAACAGCTGAAATGTTCGGGGCAAAACATTTTGTGTTGTCCCATACATGCATTTCTGTGTAAGTGCATGTGACTCTAAGCAAAAATTAGGTTAATTTCTTATCATTTTTGCGATTCCAAAACTTCAGAGGACACAATAATGCTTAGGTAAACTGTTATCAACAATAATTCCAAAGCACTTTTTAAACAATGTCTTCCACATTTCAATCTCATGTCCAGAACAATAATTTCACTTTAATGTAACCCATACGGAATCATATACCATCATTGTACCATATCCGTATGTTCCATAGACATCGCACTAATTGCAGAGACATTTATGGTCATTAATACGGTGAAACATGATCCATTGCCAATGACGATTTCCTCGTTATAAGCGTGCAGTGTGACGGATTTACCAGCTGTTACCCATCTCAGGATACATGCTCTCATTAGGGGTATTTTTTATTAGGGAAAATGGGAAATTAAGGGTGGGAGGGTGATATATGAATATCTGTATACATAGACCTATAATTCTGGTTGCATCTTTCCTGTCCATTGTCCATAGTAATCGCAGACATTATTTATTTTAAAATACACGACTTAAAGAACGACGTAAAAATATATTATTTCTTCAAACTATTCTACAAAGATGTACATGTACATGAATATGAATTAAAGAAATAGAGATTCTCAGTGGAATGATATTGCACGTATAAATTATCAATCAACAACAGGTTCATTTAAATGCTTTTTTTTTTTTTTTAATTACTGGCAATAAAAAAAAAAAAAAAACAACAACAAAAAACAACAAAAACAAAAAAACGATTTGGGGAAATCATATTTAGTAACTTGCCCCAAAACTGTTCGGTAATCAACTGCGCCACCACAGTTTCTCCGAGTGAGGGGCGGGGGGGGGGTAATTGAGCCTATAGTGGTCAAGTGGTGATGTTCAGAGCGTTAACTTTCTTCTTTATTTTTTCTCTTCTTCTTCTTCTTTTTTTTTCTTCTTCTTCTATTGCCCCTTATCGGATTTGAGGGGGCTCAAGCCCCACGTATCTATGCCAATCATTCGAGTTTCGACTGTTGGAAACTATTGGAAAGGAATCAGTACGAACACACCCATAAGGGATCACGTTTAGATCCATTCAAGTCCAGCAGGTAGGCCTACTTCAGAAAAGTGCACGAGATCTGAATGACAAAAAGTGCGACGTGCAGATGAATTTGAGGATTTTTCCATTTACAGACCCCTGGAACCCCTGATATTCTAGCCTGATACCAAGCCGAGTACATTTGCAAGTCGTCTAAAGATTTTCAGGGGTGACAAAGGGGTCATCAAATGGAACGACCTAAACGCAGCAATAGCCTCAAAACAAGTAATGCCATTGAATGGATCAAGGGAAAGTGTGGCGTAAAGCCTCCTGCCCCTTGTGCTTGACAAGTTTTACATGACATGTGTAAGAGAGTCTCCTGGATTACCTGGAAATTTACCAGAACACTTAATCTTATTTACAGGACAGAACGTTGCCTTTTGACAAGGCCTCCACTGTACTGCGTCTGGTGCGGAAAGACTACACTCATAAACTGTGAAGCAAAGAGAGTATAGTAAACAGTTCGAGAGCCCGTAGTCTTTCAAAACAGCTATCACTATCAGTCATGTTCTTTGATTTCTCGCTATAAGGAAATAGGTCAAGAGAGCCGTACGTGTCAAAAGGCTAGAATGGCCTATTTGGACAACTACCCCCGGACAATTACCCCAGAACTTGGGTTAAGGTTATATGGTTTAGTAGTGAGAAGATTTCTGGGCACTTTGAAAGTCGGGATGTTGGGGGGGGGGGGGGAGGTTCTACATCCGAACAAATATTTATTATGCATCATTTCGAATTCAGACATGGAACGTATTCGACGATTTTCATTAATTAGAATGATGTCTTGTGTTGAACAAACCGCTTTGAGAGTTGAAGTTGAATGCCGGATAACTGTCAGCACACACACAAAGTACAAATGGATTTGTACTTGTACATCAATTCAAGAAGATATACAGTTGTACAAACAATTTGAATAGCTACAAGTTACGTGATGACTAATAGTCAAACAAATTTTAATGACAAACTTTGTTTCAGACAGATTTCGAGAGCTAGAGAATTAGTTCAAATCGATTCAATATCGTTTTAGTCCAAAAAAGGCTTTTAGTCAAAATGCAAGGACCAACAGTTTTAAGAGCTAACTGTTTCGTGCTGAAAACCATAGTCAAATAAAGGTAAAATCTGTTTCAACAAGTACAAATAGTTTTGAGAGGTCGCAGTTACGTGCAAGTTGTGGCAAATGGGATTTCTAAGACGAACAAACACTTTAGGAACCGTGTTGCAGAAATGATATCAAATACTTAAAAGGAAATTACATTGATAAACACTTTAGATAAGAGTAATGTACAGTAGACTAGATCAAAAAGCTGAAAAGCATGAAGGATATTGCAACCTGGATATCTAATACAACTAGTTCGGCTCGTTATAGATATGAAACGCCAAACAAACGAAAACAAGTGACGTATGTTTATAAATTACTTTAAACTCTTATTACGTCCAATCCATTATGAAGTATTTTAAGGTGCAAAGGAAACTAGATTAAGGAGACTCATCTTTGAAGAAAATAAAGCACCTTAATAGGCTTGTTTTTATTGGTTTTTGTAAAAAAATCTATATACCGAAGAACTGTGTCAAACTCCGAATAGATTTGCTTTTCATAGTAACGCAATCAAGGGCTGTTTTATGAGATCAGTAACTACATGCAATTACTTACACACTTTTTATCGTGAGATTGTGAAAAGGGAAATAGAATCAAAATAACTTTTGAATCCATTCGGATTTATTACTCATGATCTATTACATGAAATCCTCTGATCTCATATTGACTGCTGATCTATAAAATATAAGAAACTATATAAAATTAAATAGCACATTATATAGCATAAACACAATCATGATGCTTCATCTACCGTAGATGTGTACCTATTATATCAAAGGAGTTCCATATCCAGAATGAAAGCTTCAAGGCGCCAATGAAAACAACTTATGACCTGATTTAAAGGATTTTATGTGTTAAATCCCTACCCATTAACCCAACCCTAATCATATAATCATAAGGCAAAATGTTAAGGGTTAGGTTGTCAATAGCGGTCACCAATTGAATTTCCAATTATGCCTTGATCAATATTGTGAGATTTGTTTTTTCTTGATACATATACCTTTTCGAAAACAACTACAATATTATTTTCTGAGACATATACGATAATCCATAATGAATTATCGCCAGGAGTACATTTTCTCGATTGAAATAATAACATTTAAGTTATTTGCCTCAGTAAAAACACCATCAATAACATGCGATGCCCTTGAACATAATATAAAGAAATAAAAATAAGTTGTATCTAATTAATGAAGTTAATTTGTGCCTATAAGGGCATTGTGGTTTAGGGCATGCGTAAGGCTAATATTCTGATTACGACCACTGAGGGCAAGAAGGGCATTCCATTTGTGTTTAAGAAAATAATCAATTAATGCCCTTATGTCTCTATAACCAAGGAGTCATATCATACCAAAGGCACCGATTAAACGAGGCCTCATAAGAGACCGATTGCTCTTCATACTGACCTTGAGAAAAGGATCAAAACAAATTTATTTTGATCGCATTTGGTAACTCAAGTTAATCTGTATCCACAACAGTACAAGGCTTTCAAGAAGCTAATCCATTACAGAAGGACATTAGATCTATCTTAAGTATATAAGAATAATATCCTTCTGCCACTGAACAACCGATTAGTTTTATCCGTGAGTCATAAAATATCAAGTTTCTTTCAGAAAACACCGTCTTTGTACGGTATTCGCGAAAGCCAAGTCACATGCGGAGAGCAAGTAGGTCGTTATCCCGTATGCCTTAACGTAGAGTAACGCCCTTTTGCTCCTGACACGGCAAGTTCACTCAATCTCGTTGTTTTGACAGTGAGTTTGGAAGGGGGATGGATTGCATTTAATGATGGTGACCTTTATCTCGTATCAATCCATTTGTGGTGTAATGATAGGTAATTTGGGAAAATTAAGAGTAATGTTTATAGGGTATATCGGTATCCGTCGTCCTTGAAGATAAGCGATGATCTGGAAACAAATTATTATGAAAGATTGGATCATAAGAAAATCGGAGGGTGGTGCTTGTACACAATCAGGGCAAAATATAAAAGGGTAGTCCTATAGCCTTACATGTACTTATTCCTTTGACACTTTAGATGATAACTTTCCTATAGACTCTTTATTATTAACTCTTCTATAATTTTAGAAAAATATTTTAAATGTTACCATTATTTTATATTGTCGTTTCATTCAAAAATGAAAGTGGATGTGCCAAAAAAGGCGAAAATTAACAGCATTCTAAAAAGGGAATTTAATCAATGTTGCCCAAAGGCACCCAGGTCTTTATTTTTAGGTCAAACACGGACATTTCCTTAATCAAGTCAGTCAAATCGATTCAAATAAAGCTCAGCAAGTCCGTCGGTCAGTTCTATCGGAGCGTGATCGATATCTCTGTACACGTGTCGTGTGTTTCGCCTACTTTTGGCGGGCTATCAGAAAAGCGGCAGGTCGACTTGGGATGTCACAGTGGCGGGAGAAACGTGAGCTTTATATACATCAACAGAGGTGACTTGACTCTTTTCTGTCACGATTTCAGACAGTGAAGAGATCAGCTTGAAAATCATTTACATTTTACTTACTTAAACTTGCATGCAAGCACTGTGACCATGTTGACGGTCCCGTTTTTATTTATACGTCGCCAAAATAGGTTATCAACAAGTGAATAGATTAAAAAAAAACAAAAAAACTATGTTCTGGAAAGAGAGATGGACAGAGAGAGAGAGAGAGAGGGGGAGGGGGGGGGGATTAGAAAATAGTGAGGGTGAGGGGCAAGTTGATTTCTTTTTCAAAAATGCAAGGATATATTATATTACACTTTCGGCAACAATGAACTACTATAATCTCCAACATTAAATTGTTTTCTTTTCTATGAATTGTGTTAATTATGCAAAAAATCTATTCTCGAGTCTAATGACATTTTAACGCTGATATGGCTGTTAAACAGTTTAAAGGGAAAGTCATGATATACTCAGTACATCAATTTGAGAAAGATATTGTTTCAAAGTGATTTGAAAAACTGTTGGAAAGGTTGGTTTAATGTACCTAAGATTTTTGTATGCTAAAGGTCTTTGAATCATCAAACATTTTTGTCCTAAAGAGTATAAAGAGATACAGAGAGTTATCTTGGCAACGGAGCATTTCACTGTGGTATAGTCGTCCTAAATAATGAAATAATTTTAAAGCTCACAATCTTCTTTCACATTTCCCAAACCAAGAACTTATCTTTAAGCTCTATTAAAATGTCGCGCGGTACTCCTAATCCTAACTGATCACACGACAGGCTCTGATCTGAACCTACTCTCCTAGCTCCTCTTATCCACTTGAGAATAGGCAGTATTTCGATAGGTTACTTGAGTGTTCATCCTGACCCATTCCGGTGTGAAAAAATGGGTCAATACTTCATAAAAAGGGATCACTCCTAAGACGCCATATCCGTATAGTGCGCTGTTGATTTTGGAGTGTTCTAGCCTAGATATTCATGATATCTAAAATGGCTCGACCATGACTCTGTGGCAACAGAGGCGCTGCATTTAGATTCCATCCCTCTTTGGAATAATCCACGAGAGAGTTAAGTCCCTATGGCACTATTTTGCCTAACTGCAACACCTTTGCTATCTTAACTGGACTTGTACACGACCCCTGCATTGCAATTTATCCCATATCATTGCTTTGTTTTTTAATCGTATATTAAAGAGAAAAAGTTTCCTTCGCCGCAATTGCTTTTTCCCATTATTCCACACTGCTGGCTTTTATATTGGTCATTAACGCCAAAACATCAACGCTTTCCCCAAAGTTTTTAAAAGACAGTCAAAAAGGCCCGTTCCAGATACGGGAATTTGATTTTAATCAACTCCTTGAAGATAATTACTTCAAATCTCTCTACCAATATATCACACGTGAGAAAACAATAAAAGCAAAATTGAATCCTCT
Source organism: Paracentrotus lividus (assembly GCA_940671915.1). Classification (NCBI taxonomy): domain Eukaryota; kingdom Metazoa; phylum Echinodermata; class Echinoidea; order Camarodonta; family Echinidae; genus Paracentrotus; species Paracentrotus lividus. Next base: position 10,013,253 of record CALNVZ010000641.1, on the reverse strand, counting down.
GAAGGAAAACGCAGGGCTAAAGAATTGGGTTAAGGATTAATGCCCTGATATCTTGAACTAGATTCCCGAATCTGATAAGCACTTCATTAAGTTGAATGCACTATATTTTCCCTACAGGTTATAACTTGCGAGCAAATAGTGGGTATAAGTAATGAGTATCGTATTTTATCTAAGCCGGTATGCTAACCCATTTTTATTGAGCGTTTCATTTTCATCATCATCACGATCATCATTATTATTAACCAATGTATCGGTATATCCATCCTAATAAACCCGATAAAATTACAATCATCACTATTCATATAAAGTTTAAAAAACTTAAACAGTCCATTGGCGGATCCAGGATTTGAAAAAAAGGTTGGGGGGGGGGGAGGGAGAGCCGCCGATTCCCCCCCCCCCCGATTTTAACATGTACAGTCAATAGGCAGCTTTCAAAGTATAGGGGTGTGGCGCTCCCCCTGTATCCCGCCTGAATCCGTTACTGCATTGCGATATAATGTTTCTTGATAAGTCATGCTTTAATGTTGTAACGAATTTGAGCCATTCGCAGAGTTTTCTTTTTAGTATGAAAATGCGTATCTTGTCTGTTGTTTGGACTGTTTCAGAGTTTCTGTGAGTGCGTGTCCATCAGCGTGCTAGGAGGTTGCCAAACTTTCTTACGATTCGACGTGGCTATAGCAAGAGTCAACGTCTACGTTATTCCTATACGGGTCTTTGAAAACGCACACGTCCGTACGTCTGACGTAAGTATTTTCTACGACTTCAGACGCAGATCAGACGCAGAGATGTGCACGACCTTTGCACGACTATACGTGACCACAGAATTTCTGACGATCACCATCAATCACACAAAAATCTTTTGTTTTCATGTAAAAAAAAAAAAAAGAAAAAAAAAAAGAAAGAAAAAAATGAAATGTTGTCAAAACGTCCCGTATATGACACAACATGGGACCGCCCATAAGGTTTGGAACGGGGCTGATGAATGGGGTGAAAAGCACCTGCACCAAAAGGCAGCTGTGAAAAGCATGATAGAATATTACTTGTCACGTAGATATTGACGGAGCACCTGTGCTATTAACCTGCTTTCGTGAATACTGACAAAATTATTATGAAACTTTATGAGCTGGTGAACACACTACTAGTACTACCTGAATGGGCGAAGATAATACACTCTTAACTGTATAAGGTGTGTGTAAAAAGACAGACCCAAACAGTGTCTATATTCATACAATTTGTATAATGATTAATTCAAACAAAATCAAAAGAATTACACATGCCCCAACTGTCTTATTTCCTCTTGCTTCTTCAATGAGGCATTTAATTCATACAGAACCCCCCTACCGGAGTATGAAATTCTTAGATATCAAACGATATATCACTTTCGTCAATTTTATGACACGGGTTGGATATTTCAGAAACGGTGCATCCAATCTATTTGGTGGGACTAAAGGAGATTGTCTCATTCCGATACCCGTCTTGGTAAATCAGTTTTCTTTGGAAGAGCAAATCCTGTCATGGAATATCCTACCTATCTAATACCAATTCAATCACACTTTTAGATTGTGCTTGTTTTTCTTCCATCTTTGTGGTTAGTTTAGATGCCTACAAAAGCCAAATAAAGTCAGAATCCTGATTTGTTTGATAAATTACGAAGGTGGAAATGGCTGGTAAAATTGATGCTCGGATTTTCCCATTAATCCATGACTCGATAGGAAGGCAAAGGTCGAATAATTTGGTCTTTTCCTCACTGGAATTGTTTGAGAGTTGTTTTTGCGATTCAAGCCGGTTCAAAAGCTCTTGATCAATAAACGTCCATGCAACTCTTAAGGACATTTTTCATGACTAATTCCTTTAGGTTTAATAAGTCATTAGCATGACAACATAAGCGGTTGATTGAAAATGATGAAGCAGTGAATTTGGTAATTATGGGTTTATTAAACATTCACTTGTTGAATATCAAAAGGGTAAATCATATTATGTTTCTTTTAAAGTTATACTAGCATTCCGACAACCTCTATAATACCACAAGGTATAGAGAGATAGAGAGAGAGAAAAAAAAGGAGAAAGAGAGAAAGAGAGAGAGAGAGAGAGAGAAGAGAGAAGATAAAAAAGGTGACACGTTTATCTTAAAAAAAAACAAAACAAACAAACAAAAAAATGAAACGAGACAACATAACAAAACTTTACAAAAAGTTTTGTTATTTCGTCTCGTTCGAATTTTCATTATTCCCTTTACACTTTGACAGAAACGTCCTAAAAAGAAGAAGAAGAGAGAGAGAGAGAGAGAAACCCCCCAAACCTGATAAATGCACACCTGATGCCATCGACACTATTATGGGATAAATGTTCATATAAATGCTCATGGATGATGTACGACGGAATCGATAAATGTAACAATAATATACGGAATGCTTCATTATACAATGTGATCTGAATTCCCAAATGTCAAATCTACCGACTTAACAAGCAATCTTTTATTTCAGTCACGCGTATTCTGACTCTACTTCGTACGATGGTAGATCATCTACAATTCCCTCAAGACATATAATTCATTTGACGTTTCACTTCGCCAGTCAATGTGTCGTTATTGTTATTCATCATATTTCTTCGGTTTGCGAAGATCGAATTTAATCTTCGTCGCGCTAATAATATATGCTAAGGAATATATTCGACAACCCGAACGCGAGCGTTCCGCTAGAGGTGAGTTATAGATCGTCTTCTCTGAAAACCATGCCAAGTTCTTCTTTCGTTCTTTGGGATAGTTCTGAACCTCTGTTACACCAGCGAGACCGGGTCCAACCCAACTTGAGACCGCACGAACTGATTACGTTACCACGAATGGAAAGAGGGTGGGTAATTTGGAGTCGACGTACAGTTTGTTTGAAAGTGTGATTGGGGATGAAGTTGATGAATTTGACCGCGAAAATATTCGACGCAATCTTCTGAAATTGACTCTGTTTAAATTTTATACAAATCGATACATTCGATCAGGCTAAATCAATAGAGTAGAGTGCAGATGCTCTTTGATGCAATATATTTTTACGTCCATGTTCAGTGAACTTTGTTAAGAAAAGCCTCAAATTAAAACAATATAATTTTACTTTCAGGCGCAAAAGTAGGAATAACAACGGGCTATAAGTCATGGCGCACTTTTCTGTCACCCATTGACACCTGTGGCGTTTTACAAACTATATAAAACGTACGTTAATACGAAGACAAAGAAGAAAGGCTTCTCTTTTCAACATAAATATGAATGGTTAACGTATCATTCATTGCGTCAAAATTCATTTCGAGATGATATCCTTATTTTATATCATCTGAGCCTCATATTATCTGAATGGATCCAAACATGTAAAATGATTTGTTAAAAAAAAAAAAAAAAAAAAAAAAAAAAAAAAAAAAAAAAAAAAAAAAAAAAAAAAAAAATCATAGCACAGTTTCTAGCTACAAATAAAAACAAATATTAATATATATTCTTTGGGAATTTGACCATTTAGTCTGATATAATATTTGTTCTTTTATTTTCAGATTGCTCAACATCATGAACATATTGCAGTTAGAAAGAAATTAGGTCACTTTTTCATCATCATCCGATATAAACATATTAAACCTCTTTAAAACCGGCAAAAAACGACTATAAAACCGACACCTGGGGGCGTTTCATAAAAGGACTTGTCGGACATTTTATCCGACAAATTTGCTCTCAGCCAATCAGATGCAAGCATTTCAGTAGCTTATAACAGGCTGTCGGATAAAACGTCCGACAAGTCCTTTCATGAAACGCCCTCTAGATGAAACGAAAATGACATTACAGTAAATGATCGATCAGGAGTCGGCACAAAGAAACATCGCTTAAGGGGGTATCTCACTGGTTGCGAACCCAGGCGAATTTACAGAGTGTTATATATATAGAGGATCTACCAACGTTCTTGTGTACTGCTTTGTTAGACAAGCATAAAGGGGTTATCTCGTTGTATCAGAATGGCATGTTTTCTTTAGCGATGCTTTGTAAGCCAAGCTCA
>CALNVZ010000641.1:9959905-10009206 GCA_940671915.1 Paracentrotus lividus | reverse complement strand
TTTCTTCGGTTTCGAAAGATCGAATTTAATTACTCGTCGCGCTAATAATATATCTAAGGAATATATTCGACAACCCGAACTGCGAGCGTTCCGCTAGATTGGTGAGATTATAGACGTCTCTCTGAAAACCATGCCAAGTTCTTCTTTGTTCTTTAGGATATTCGAAACCTCGTACACACGAGACCCGGCGTCCAAACCCTAACTTGAGACGCCGAACATGATTACGTTTACCACGAATGCGAAAGAGGTGGTAATTTGGAGCGACGATTACATTTTGTTTGAAAAGCGTGATTGAGGATGAATTGATGAATTGACCGCGAAAAAAAATATCGACAGCATCTTCTGTTGAAAAAATTGACTCTGTTTAAATTTTATACCAAATAACATGATTTACATCTCTAGATCGAGAGACTTTAAACCCAATAGTAAGCATTCTCGAAGTTGCAAGGGCTTATAGCTCCTTTAATATGAGTACGAGATGTCTAAGATTCTCTTTATACTCCACATGTTCTAAGTTGAAATCTTTTGTTTAAGAAACAGCCTCCAAGATTCAAAGACTAAACAATCATTATTGTTTTACTTATCAAGCAAGCAAGACACGTACAGGGAATACAACAGCTTAAAGCATATACTAACTATGAATCTATTGAGCTTCCGACACAATTTCTGTCAACATTGGACAACCGGCATGAATGAGGCGCTTTACAACACAACGGGCATAAGTCGTTATATACAATAACTACCCGTTACCTACACCAGAACAAAGACACCGAAAGGCTTCTCTTTTCAACATAAATATGAATGTGTTTAACGTTTATTCCATTGCGTCAGAATTCATTCCGAGTACGATATCCGAATATCCTTAAATAGATAAATATATCTGGATCGTCTCATAATTTCTGATATCCGTGAGAGCATGATGGCAAAATCAGCGAAGATGTATCCCAATATACATGTTAAAATATTTTTATAACATACCAAGAACTAACAAAAAAAAAAAAAAACAGAAAAGAATACACAAAAAACAAATGCTAAAATATAGCCACATGTTTCTAGGCTACATTAAAAAACAAAAAAAAGAATATAATAAATTCAATAGAAAAATAATATAAAACAAAATTATAAGCGCTTACTAGTAACTAACAATAAAATATCAAGTTACTATATCTTATTCCTATTGGAGCTCAACATCACATAGTAACATTAGTTGCAGATATAGAATGAAAGTATAATTCTATGGATCTATTCCCATTTCATTCTGTCTCTACAATCCATCCTCACGGATACATATAGCCCATGATATGAATGAAAACACTAGTCTTCATAAACATCTCGGCATCAATCAATACGCAATACAATAACAATAATTAAACCTGACTTTAGGAGAAAGGCCGGTTTCTAAAGAGAACCGTAGTCAAGAACACGACACTCGTTGTAGTCCGACAACATCATTAAATACGCAGCACACTTAGTTCCAGGACTATTGTGTCAACGCGACAATTATCAGGCTCATGCACTCCAAATATCAGAATAGCAAGCGCTCATCTGTTGCAGTATAGTACTAAACGTCAACAGACAAGTCCTTTCATGATAACGCCTCTCAGATGAACGAAAGCTTGACATTCAGACTAGATATAAATAGACGTCGACCGAAGTCACGCTTCTGGACCCACAACAGAGACACCCTCAAAGAGATGAAAACCGAAGAAATGACTATTCTCACTGGTCCGCTGAACCCATGTTCGGCAATCAATGGGTAGCAGTCCTTGTGTCACAAAAATGAAATAAAATATCCGACATCTTATCTCAACGTCTAAGTGTAGCTATCTTCAGTTTGAGATCCGACCCCAGTGACAAGTTGTTATCTCGTGTTGTATCAGAATGGCATGTTTTCTTAGCGATTGCCTTTGTAAGTCAAAGCTCAAGGGTTATCCTAGCTGGGTCATATAGGAATGCAGTAATCATTTCCTATTTATAGCGTAATCGGTATGTTAGCCTAGCTCTAATAACGAGTTAATCTAACAGCCCGACATCAAACCCTGCACTGTCGTAATTACTTTTTACTCTGCCTTTGTTAGTGACAAGCACAAAGGTGTGTCGTACTAGTTTTTTTTATTATCTAGTGCATGACTCTGCTCTTATGTTATGAGGCCACACGACCTGCCTTGTAATTGGTCAATACAACCGTATTAGACAGGACTAGGGCATGTTTCCTGACTGCGCTATTATATATGTGCATAGGATCTGAGCCAAAAAGTTTCTTTGTTACCTGACATTTATTATCAATACACAGATTAGCTATGGCCCTTTCATGCAGCGACGCGTTTATGTGCAAATATAAGAAGGAGCGTGAGGTCCGTCATAATGGTTGTGTGGTAGTTTGGCGATGGTTGCTGCTTAAGAGACTAGATATGCACGACATGCTTAAGGGTCATATTCTACCCTGAAAACACCTGTGGCTGATATATCTATGAATAAGGATAGGCTGAACGGCTGAGATGGGACACACGCTCGCAAACCTACCCCCCAAGCACCCCCGTCTCACTACAGCCCCATCGGTGTGACTAAGGAGAGGATTCGAGTGTGGTCAATAATTCAATGAATTGTGAACACTATCATATCCTAATTGAAACAAATCATTTGTTATTAGCTTGCGTGTTTGTTCGTAGTAGTAACAGATGGGTGCGCTACACTAACCACACAAAAAGGATAAATCCACCTGAATGTGAACACATCAATCAAGAAACAATGTCATTGTGTTGTGTGTCGCACTTAAACGTTAGATTATTGTCGTTATTTAGTCGCGAATATTAGCCAATCGGGGTGCAGAGAGTGTGCAGATAAGACTAGTATACTCTGAATAAACAAAGTGATATTGGTGGAGAATATTTGATATGTATTCAAATATATATATGACTCATGAGAAATGGCAGAAATGATCTCGCAGACATCTTACACAACCCAAACGCGACCCAGACCACGACTCGGATAACCTGAAAATCTATAAATAAGTTTATATGCTGAGATGATAATTATGTATTAGATACTGTGAAAATTAATATCGAAACTAAACAATGATACAAATAAGATCAACTACCACGCTCGGTAATTGTATTATCTTTATTTCAAAACATATTTTTAGACATCACTATAAATTTTCTTATCAATCCGAATTATTTCTCTTATCCGAGGTTGCTAAAATTATAAATTGACACCATTTCATCATATCCTATATTTCATAATATTCACAGAATAAACCATAATCCTATATGTTATATATCAACCAATTGTAACATCACCAGAATTATGCAACTGCAATGGGAAATCATATAATAAATCTTCGCCTAAAGAATAACTAATTGTAACATTCATCAAACTTTTTGTGCGACTTATATTATAAATCAAAATAAATTAGATTACAGGACCCTATTCGATAAGGATGTTGTACGTGTTAGGAAACCACATACAGATCGAATCACGGTCAATGCTAATCCCAAACTGTACAGGACAAAACAAGAGATCTCTGAAATTATTATTTCGACTTCCATCGTGCCCATACAGAAAAGTATCGTTCTTTTAATCATTCAAAATACTCATTTGCCGTGGGAAACAACACTAGAAAAGAATCGACCTACAAACAGCAAAAAGCCATACCTCACTAATACGAACGAGGTGGATTAGGCATTCTATGTATACGAAAATCTCTAAATTCGCCCTGTTCGCAAACGTTCGCAACTCAGTGAGATACCCCCTTTATACATATATGTTTGTCCCTGATAAAGGTCGTTGCACTTTTATCCACCCACTTATAGTCTGTATTAAAAAAAGGACTAAAATCCACTTTGAATAAAAATGGAATTTGAGATTGGACAATTATTGCTCAGGTAAATACCTTTTGCTGTATACAAGATCTGTAAATTTTGCGAGCAATTATATAAAAAAAAAACAACAAAAAAACAACAAAAAAACCCCACCTTGTAGAATTATCTAATGGGGCTATTCGACAATCGACTGTACCAAATCTGGTTAACAAAAATGCCGTTTTTACTGTAATTACAGAAATGGATTTAATTCCTTTTGGAACGGAACTGTTCAGTTTGTTATTTTTATGAAGTAGAGGGGCGAAGAAGACCTGAAAACATCATTAAATCAAGTATGGAAGTATCTTGATGTCCATTTCAATTACTGTGCAATGATTAAGGTATTCAAGTAGGTATATCATTTCATAGTTCATTGTTTTCAATTCAAGGGGATTCACCATCATGTCCATAACCTGAGTAATCCTACACACCCTGACATAATCAATTTATATCCACTTTGTCCAATAGCCGTGCAGCTGGTCTAATTCTCCGATTTTGTAATAATACGTGGTCTAAATATATTTGTTCTACTAACAATTAGGGTAAATTGGGGTTAGTGGGACACTTAAGCATTTACGTAAGCACAGCACAAAAATTAGATACTCAATAAAGCAATCACATAACTCATTTTGAAGTCTATTTAGATATAAACGCTTGTATTGGTTACAATTTCTGCCAAATAAAGGTTAAGGGGACAGTTAATCATTACCACTCCATTGTCCCACTTACCCTGTCAAGTTGGGGTAAGTGGGACAGCATAATACATGGAAAAAACATTGGTTTAAAAGTGAGAAACAAAGATCTATGTCTTCATGAACAATATTTATATATCTGGAATATCATTTCTAAGAATCTTAGAAATGATATTCCAGATATCATGAGAACTGATTGCCAAACTATTTTCTCAAACATTGTAACGACTTATTATTTTTTTTCCTGTACACATTTCAAGTGATGAAAAAGAAGTTTTTATACTTCAACATATCAAAGCTCAAGAGCACTTTTTAAATCTGTGATTCTGTAAACTAAGCAAGAATTTCCTTCATCCTTATTACCCCCTTTTGTATGAAAGTAAACAACGATACAGTATTAAAAAAAAAAAAAAACTTATCTCTTTCCCGTATTACAACTTTACAAAAACTAAAGTTTTAAAGTCTGCATAATTCACAATATCAGTGCCCGTTTAATAAAACCGTGGGACACTTGAAAATTTACCTAAGCATTATTTATAAAAACAACTTTTTAAGCAATCATATATCTCATTTTGCAGTTTATTTAGATATAAACGTTTTAGAAATGTTTTGGTAAAAAAAAGAGGTCAAAGTGACAATATTAATCATTATTACATCAAATTGGAGTAATACATGCAGTGATCTGTGTATAAAAGTGCGGAATGAAGATCTATCTTCGCGAAACTTTATTTATACATTAAAATACTATTGAAATTGGCGCCGTCCACTTCCCAAGCATGATGGTGTAAGTGGGACAATTAGTTAAAACAATTGCTTTAGTCTTTTGTTTAAATCTTTCTTAATTTTAGATTATTTTCTAGTTTAAAATTTATTTTGTGAACACATTTCAATGCACTTTACCCCTAAAACAACAGAAATCTGGGAAACACAAAGACAAGTTCGCATACTTGTGTATTTTCAAATTAGTAGGTGGCAATCGTTTTAGTCAAAATGTGAGATGTTACAGATTTTTAACGAATTTTTTTCTTTTTCGATAACTGTCAATTTTTCCCAAACAGGCATGCAATTTGTTGCTAGATGTATGTTTATTCACGCAAATATTTCCTCTGCTAAGGCAGGTCTTAATCATAGGGGAGACCGGGTATGAAGTACACAGGTCAGTTGTTACAGTCTCAGGTGTGCTAAGATGGAACAGAGAGGATTGCTAACTGGATCTATTACAGCCTACACATAGTTGTTGATGACTGCCGGTCGTGAGGTTTCTCCGTTATTTTATTAAAAAGTAAATCAACAAAACCATTTTTTACAGTTCAAAGTAAATTTTTTGACAAAAATTGAAATTTGTAAGTCTTACAACTGAAGGCACATGATGATGTCTGTATTGTAATATGTACATGTATGTCATAATATACCCTAGCCATGCCCTGTAATTCTGCCAATGACTGTGCTACAGTTGATTATGTGTGTAAAATCACCCATGGTAGTGTTTACAACAACCTACCCTGTTGATGTACAACTTAACCCAATTAATTACATATGTAAATTCCTTTGTTCAATTTTCAGGTGTTAATATTTTTATTTTTCTATTATTACTTTTGTCTATTCTAGAGCTCTACGTGATCTACTGTTAACGATGTCGAGAAACTGGAAAGTTGAAATTAAAGTATGGTATAAGAGATGTACACATTGTCAAATTACCCCGTATGTTTACATATTGTAACAATTGACCCCGTATTGTGTAACAACCTACCCCGTATATGGGGTAGGTTGTTACAAAAAAATGTCTTCACTAATTAAGCTGTAGTTAATTAGTGTTTACATGTTTTCAAGTTTTATATGCCTCAGGTTTTAGCCAACATAATAGGCTAACTACAGACCCAATATGGAGTGCGAGAGTTCTTTCATTAGAATTATCTGGCCCAAAATGTGAATTTTGTAACGTCCATACCCGGTCTCCCCTATGCATATATGCAATTCCCCCAAAGTGTCCCATTTACCCCAATTTACCCTAAGTCTATAATTTCTCATTGATCTAATGCGGGATGCAGAAATTATTGGCGCCATAAATATTACAAACGGCGGATCCAGGATTTGGATGTAGATGGAGGGGGGGGGGGGGGGGGAGCACCCGACAGGTTTCGAAAATAGGGGGCGCGGCCAATTATTTTTGTGGTCTGATGATACTTATGCCACCTTGATAAACTTTGGGGAAAAAAAGACCCTGAAATATACATCTTCCACATGTTTAGTTTCCCTGGGTTAAAGAAACGAGTTGAGGACTCCGGATAACCAAAAGTCATCAGGAAATAGTAAAAATACAACAAATTACAAGCCATATTTTGGCATCATTAAATTGCTGGGAAGTACAGAGTTGTAACCACATACAGCTTGACATTCAATTTGTGGGTATACGCTTGTGAACTATAGTATACCGTTGCTGTGGCAGAAACACCGTTTGACAATCTCGTTCTATAACTACTTCTCTCCCTGATTCGATTGAATTGATATGGAGTCTTACGTTGATTGAAATAAATTCCGATTCCTTTTCCGATGGATGGCGTCGCATTATAAGACAATCCAATAATGGTTTCAAGCGATACATTAATGCCTGCATTTATATTCCTCCATTTCTTCAGGTATCCAATGGTATCACCTAACTACGTTATTCTGTTAAGCCCCTCATGCGTCTGTCACACTAGCGAGAATGTCTCTAAACCGATAAGACCAAGCAGAAGATTGTATGCCTTTAAACACGGTGAATGGCAAGTCACGAACACCTTTACAAACGACTGGCGATCAGGGGGGCATTTCATCAAAGGACTTGTCGGATATTTTATCCGACAATTTTGCTCTCAGCCAATCAGATGCAAGCATTTCAGTAGCTTATAACAGTTTGTCGGTTAAAACGTCCGACAAGTCCTTTGATGAAATGCCCCCCAGTTATTGTGGTAAGTGATTGCTAATGATTAGTACATAGCACCCAAGAACAAGCAGTCGTTTGTAAAGTCTTTCGTAACTTTACGACCAACTTGGTGAAACACCCCCAGGACCGGTTATGATCCCGTTATAAGACGTCCCTTGAAGTCGTCGGTTTGGGGTCGGCTTCTGGGTGTGACTGCGAGAAAAGGAGAGATACTGTTCCTCAGACAATCCAATCAAAGTTTGAAAGATAAGCAGTTAAATCGAATAGGTACGGTGCCATAATTCCGGCTCAACATTAATTCTATTTTCTCTTAAATTAATTCAGTTACTTGCAGTAGGAACTTCTCGTTCTCATTAACCCTATCGTCAAATAATTTGACGTTTTCATTCATTGGATTATTTAAAATTATATGCTTTCATTTATTTTCGTAATGTGATTAAGGTTTGAATTAGAAGGGGGGAAAATACCCTACCGGATCTATACACAATTTAAATTTGTGATAATTTCATTTTCATTGAGATATTCAAGATACTCAAGCAAAATTTTACGAGTTTTACGAGTTTCCAACCTTCCTGTTGTCTGTCTGTCTCTCTTTCTTCTCTTTCTCTCTCTCCTTCTCTCTCTCTCTCCCTCTCTCATCGCTATCATGTCAACTCCCTGGCGACAACCCTCAGAGGACTATCCTCTCGGAGAACAAATCCCCCGTAGGAAAAGTTGGCTATTGTAGAACACGGATGCAGTAAATTGTGAGGCAATTGCCAACCGTGGGGGTTGTCATCCGGGGGACTTGTCCTCCAGTGGAGCAGTCCTCTGGGGTAGCTGTCATCAGGGGACTTACCCTCCGGGGAGCTCCCCTCAGGACGATTTGTCCTCTGGGGGAGTTGCCCTCCAGGTGACTTGTTGCTAGAATCACGTACAATATTCTTTATTTGTGTACCGGCAATTTATTGTTATATTTCTATCTCTCTTCTATCATGTTTATGTTTTTCCATCCGTCTTTCAATAGTTGTTCCTCCATTTCTCCGTGTTTGTCTGTCTATCTCTTTCTCGCCAACCCTTTCCGTCGGTCATGGTAAAAACTTTGATTCCACAGCCTACAACTTCGAGAGAATAACGCCATTAAAATGTGTACTCTGTAATCCATTCATCTATTACCCCATTTCTTTCTCTCTTTAACTTCATCCCTCCTTCCATACCGGTAAATCAAGATGATCATGCCCTCAAGACAAAGCGCCAAAATCGTCCATAACAAGATTCCACCAGCTTCCGCAGTTCCTGAATGAAATTATCGGTTGGCCACAATGCAATAGAACCGTGATAATCATGTCGCGGTCTTTGATATACAAGATCCAAGATGTTGTCTATAAGATGCCGTACGGTGCTTGAGCATGGCATTTTATCTTCATTGACTCTATCCACCCAGGTCTACATGAGTATCAGGTAGGAATGGAACGAGTGTGCCCCACTAGCCACTATGATGCTACAAGAAAATGCCTTTGATTGAACAGGTCTGCACAAAGACTTGAAAGCACCCGATGTTTGTACACCAGGTGTGGATACCGCATTAGCTCTTTCAAAACATTTCATCAGCCAAATTCTCTGTAGACAATAACGACTCTATTATCGATTATGCTTGTACATTGGTCAATACAATGCTTTGTAAGACGTACTGCCGGATCCGCGCCTGTGTGTACACATATGTTGCAAAACGCTTAGAAATATAATTATTTCACATTTTATGCGCTGCATGACATAATATACACACTATTCTTATAATGCATAGTGAAAAACAACTATAATAAAATAAAGGGGTAGAGCCTAAGACAAGAACTGTACAATCTTTAAAGAGAATCAGTTCGTTCTAAGACAGTATGGATTGGCAAGCATGGCGACAGTCAGTGCCATTTGACGGAAATTGCTTTTGAAATATAAAGCTGCTGATAATGAGAGAGGCTTTTGAAACCACTCTTGACCTGTCGCCTGAAACTGGGTCGAAACCTTCCGATTACATTCTCAACAACTACGTTACGGATTAATATCGAACCATGCATGCCAAGGGCTGAAAATAGTTAGTTTTGTAGTCAATTGTGGGGCTGGTAATATGTGATTGCGCGTACACGTCAACTAGGCGACGTTAATAGAAACATATCGTACATCACAGTGTCATGATATCCCGCGGGGGGGGGGGGGGGGGGGGTCACTCAAAGAAAAAAGTGTTACCCATGCGTGTCCCCGCACCCTGAAAATGGACCCTCAACGTAAATTTGCACTCCTTTTCGACGTCAGACTGGAAAGAACATACCCCCATTAGCGTGAACACCGTGAAATGTTTACCCTAAAACAGCAATTTCCGCTGAAATTATCCCTATATTTAAGAAAAGGGCGATTGAAATTTAAAAACACCCCTATTTTAAGGAAAGCGTCGACGCTGCCGAAAGGCTGAAAACAGACACTTTTCGACGCTTTTTGGGGACACGCATGTGTAGCACATTATGTAGTGAGTGACCCCCCCCCCCGGATGATATCATTCCAATATGACGGATAAAATAAAAGATATCATAATTATCTTATGATATGGCTTGTGGTCTCGTGGATGAGTGGTTGGGTGGCCGACCCAAATGTCCGTACCGCAAACCCCAGTAACGGCATACTCGAATCTTGTAAGATCAAATTTAATGGGAACCAATGAAAATTAACTTTTTGATTGTTGTGTTCACCGAGAGTGGTAGCCTATATAAACCCCTTGATATACACTGTGAAAACTCTGTTTAAAACATTTAAACAACTAAAAGTGTTGTTCAAGCCGGTCATATAACAACTTATGTTTAAAATTTCAAACAGCGTTGTTAAAAGTTTAATCAACCTAAGCTAGAATTCTAAATTGATGCCCGATTTTCAACGGCGGCTGTTTGAAATTTGATTAACGTTGTTTAAAAATTTGAACAATGTTGTTTAAAAACTAAACAGAAGCTTTTAGAATGACCGGCTTAAGCAACACTTTTAGTAGGTAGAAATATTTAAAACTGTACAGTGTATTTGCAGTGTGGCTGAGCTAGTCAATCTTATGAGGATGACATGAAGAAGTCAATATCTTCATTTTGATAACCAAAGCGTTCAATTGCTAAGCTGCTTTTTATCATATGATAAGTGTTTTTACTCTTTACATGGCCTACTATCATAATAATAAGAATAAAAGAATTATGATTTACCTTTTCCTGTTTTTTTTTTTTTGTTTTTTGTCTGCACACGTCGTGGTTCTTTCTCGATATGGAACTGCAGGTGCGTCGTGAGGCAGATCAACTTCAGACTAGACAGGATAAGGATTATATTTCTGATATGAAACAACCCTGACGTCTGGAAGGCAGCACAAGCTTTGTCTTGAAATCCTTGCATCAATGTGTGCTTACTATCTGAAAAGAGAGAAGTCAGGAATAGAAATTTTAGCATGTTAAATTTCAAGTTTATAGGGATTGACTGCAATTTGAATTTTAAATACAAATCATAAATGCTTTGATGTTAAAACATACAATTATTTCGGCTGCAAAAAAGAAACAAAAATAGATAAACCTCACGCTAGGTACAGTATTATTATGAAGAAGACCCGGATGTACTGAAAAGAACACAGTCTTCCATAGTGGGAGACACAGTGCAAACACCTTATCTTAACACTATGAGGACAAATTCACAGTGTGAAGCTGAACATTATTTCGAGAACACTCAGTGGAAAACCATACCACAGCGTGAAATCATATTCACACTGTTAAAGTCCCAGACCGGACCGACAAATGAAATAGCCAAAAACGAAAGCTAATATGCTATATAATACAACAATTCCAAATTAAGGCGTTTTTATTGTCCATCTAGAAAGTATTTGATTAAAAAGATGACCGAACCTCAACCAGGCCACCCCTCCCGAATACTTGTAAAATTACCCCTAATCTAAAAGTGCGAGTGATGACGTCAAAAAATGTTAATGGAATGCTACAGCAGTCCTGTGGCCAGGCATGATTGACTTTGCCCTTTCATTTCATAACAATAGAATGCTAGCTCACAGGGCGTCTATTGTCCTGACATAGCAATACAAACGTGTTTTCTAAAGGCGAAACGCAATCATGCCTAGCCGCAGGACTGCTGTAGCATTCCATTAACATTTTTTGACGTCATCACTCGCACTTTTAAATTAGGGGTAATTTTACAAGTATTCGGGAGGGGCGGCCTGGTTGAGGTTCGGTCATCTTTTTAATTAAATACTTTCTAGATGGACAATAAAAACGCCTTAATTTGGAATTGTTGTATTATATAGCATATTAGCTTTCGTTTTTGGCTATTTCATTTGTCGGTCCGGTCTAGGACTTTAAATGTTAATATTTCACAAAGTCGACTATGTTATTTGTTGGACAGGGATGGTAAGAGGAGCTCATCAAAGGAAAGCAAAGCGCAGCTAACGAGGAATCCCGATTTCACAACACCATTTCACAATACATAAGCATTGAGGTGAAATAATAAATACAAGGCATGAGATAATAAGAAACATATATAGACATTATTTACGTTTTCCTTTTTAAGTCTTCTCTGTTAATGTTCTCTTCTCTTCTTTGCCTTTCCCAACAAAAATCTTCCCGTGCTATATTTACTTTTCCGATTTAAACAATATCCTTCACAAGAATCACCAGCAGTGCTCTCAAGTCATGTAAATGTGGTAAAATGAATGTTTCCACGATTATTTTTTGTGCATGAATCCATCACAATAGTGATATAAAGAAGTCAGAAAATCGATTATATTACTGCCCGGAAAAAGTAGTGCGAAGTCATCGCGGAGGGGCGTGCCCGCTATACACAAAGTACACTGCCAATTACTTGATATCAAAGCCTGAGGTGTGAACATTATTTTTGTTGCAAGGGAGATTCGATAAAAACATCTGCGGAGTGGTGATGAAAAAAAGAAAATCAATTATGTTATACAGGGTATGGGGTTTGAACATTTATGATTATCTATGACATTGTAGCAATGGATGTTGCCAATATTGAGTGATTGTTTTGTTAATACCATTGGGACTTTGGGTATGTACGGATACATGTACTGCAAAAACGGTGGTGTTTAATTGCTGTTAAATTAACACCACTGGGGTTTATATAGGACATCTCTCATCGTGGTCTTGTCCTATATAAACACCAATGTAATTTAAAGCTCATGTATAGTTTTGGGAGAACATATTTTTTGTTTTACTTCCATAGTAGAATAATATGAATTAATACCTCAAATAACCTCTGTGTACAAAATGATTTGTTATAAAATCCACTCTAAGACCTCTGTAAATCGATTTGTTGATTGGCCATGCCTAAACAGGATGACACCGGAGAGAGTGCAACGTGCAGTGGTTTGTGAGCAAAGTATATGCTATTGATACACAGACTGATACACACAGAATGCTCACACGCCATACCAGTCAGCAGTGGTGTGGCATGCCGAGAGCTCTGAGGTGAAAGTAAATGAAGTATGGTCTCATTTTGATGAACATCTCTCCATGTTTATGCTAACTATAACATATCATGGAAAGACATGCATGATACATGGTTACATCGCTTGTTCATGTATTGATATGTCATTGGAACAATATGAGGACAAGTTGATTAAGTTTTAGAAAAATGCAATTTTCTCTACCACAACTATACTTGGCTTTAACACCAATTAAAAACAAACGTTTTTGCAGTGTGGCACGACTTTAACGTTCTGGACCAAGATTTTCAAGGACTAATTGACAACGGTGTAGCGTATGATCTGTAACCTAATCGGATGAGGGGAGGGGGGGGGAGGGGGGGAAAAGGTAGTGGCCACCATTTATTTATTATAGGATGTGCATCTCAATGTAGGGACGTTCATCTCAAATGTCATTTGGCAAAAGAAACATTATGCTTTCGGAGCACTCGATCCAGATATTAAGTTCCAATAGGAAGTAATTCCTTCGAAGCTGTATCATGAGCATCTCAATTATACAGACCTTATAATGATTACACCGCGTCTCTTCATAGTTAGATAATATCGTCTGTTAAGAGCCAGAAGGGCGTTATTACATCCTAAAGATGGTCCGTTGAGAACCAGAAGGGCGCTATTGCTGTACAAAGTCAATGGTAATAGTGCCCTTCTGGTTCTCAACGAAACATCTTTGATTGGTAAAAGCGCCCTTCTGGTACTCAGCCGACGATATGCTCTAACAAAATAAGAGTAAAAATGGCCTGTGTAGGGGTCTATTGGGGCCGTATGTCAATTCGAGTCAATGATCGTCAGAAAACCCGACATGGAATGAAGAACGGCCCCATTGGATCCGGAATGGGGTCATTTTGATTCTTCATCCTTATTTGTTTTTTTTACATATCATGGCGCAGTGAAGTGCTTGTATTTATACGCCCTCTTTTTTTTTTTAGGGGGAGGGCAGGGGCATTCCGGTTCGAGTAAATAACACCATGGTGCAATTGCAAAAATGAGCCAAGTAAATAACACCATGGTGCAATGGCAAAAATGAGCCAAGTTGTTAGCCACACTTTATACAAAAAGAGATCTGATTGTACTGTTATCTTTCATGCACAATAATTATGTACCAATTTTTGGAGCCATGGTATTATATTTGAATATCCTGCATGTTAGAGGGCTATCACAATGACTATTTTCAACGAAATAGACGAGGAAGGACGATTCTAAATGATTTGAGGTAAGAAGAACCTGAAGGTGAAGTACATGTAGGCTACAGTGAGCCTTTGGACGAAGGTTAACATCTATCTATGAAAATAGAGGGACGAGTGACTAAATAAACATTATCACTCATCGTTTGTCTTGCTGAGATGCTAAGATGCGATCCAGAGGAGGTACCATGGGAGCGGTGGGAAGAGGAAGAGAGAAGAAGAGAGCTTAGCTTACTCAGATGGGAGGCTGCCTTTATTTCCCAGCGGCGCGAGAATTAAAAAGTGACGATGAACCGAATGAGTGGATTTATAGAAGTAAAGTTGGGATATCGAGACAATATGCAGCTGAGGGCGTATAAGAGAATGCAAATGAGAGAAAGAAAAGATAGAAAAATAAAGAAAGACGGAAAGATGAGAAGAATGAAGAGGAGGAGAAGGAGGAGAAGGAAGATGTAGGAAGAAGAGGAGGGGGAGACGTATATATTAGATTACCGTAAAATAGGACATCGAGATAATATAATACGCAGGAGAGTAAGAGAATAAATGAGGGAGAAACAGAGAGAAAGATGGAGAGAGATAGATACATAGAGAGAGAAAGAGATAGAGAGAGTAAGAGAGAGAGAGAGAGAGAGAGAGAGAGAGAGAGAGAGAGAGAGAAGAGACCAACAGAGGAGAAGAAGGAGGAGGAGTATGATGAGGATAAGGGTGGGGAGTAGGAAGAAGATGACAAAACAAGATAATAAGATTGAGAAAAGATAAAGAGGAACTTATCGACACAAAGAAAATGAAAATACGTATACAGAGGAGTGAACAAAGAGACAAAAGGTGTTCTTTCTATCAGCAAAATAATCATCTTTATCATGGCATGAAAGACAAAATAATGAGTTTTCTGCTATTTCAGTGATTCTAATTAGTTTTTTCAGAGTTGGCAAATGACCCTGCCAGAATAATGAGCTTTCTGACATTATTAATAAAGACAATCAAAACCTTCGTTGGTGTCAACATGACGTTTCGAAAACAAATGAGGCGTGGTATGTTTAATACTAATTAGTGCCATGGGCAGCTGCGACACACTATTTGCGAATCCAATTTTCACATTGCGTCTTTGGATAATAGTTAGGTAAAATAATTGATTTCATAGAAAAGTACATATTCACGGCAAAAATAGCAACTCTTCATTAAAAAAGAAAAAAAGAAAGAGAAAAAGAGAAAAAATTAACGAGCGAAAATTCAACGAAGCAATAAAATGAAGATATAGATTAGAAAAAGAAGAAATTATTATATCTAAGGATTGTGTTCATTTACAATATCCTCATAAAGTGCGATGGAAATATTTAAGACCTGTTTTGGACACGTTACGGATTGACAAAATGGGACAGGTAAAACACCAAATTCGACAAGGTGAAAAAGGGAGAAATACAGAAAACAAGACGGATTGATTTATCTCTACTTTCCTCAATTTACCTTTTCTACAATAATAAAGAATAATGCAACGGAGGTATGAAAATTAATCAATATATCCTTAACTTTTTTTCTGGGGCCACTGGCTGAACAGTTTAGAGGTAGCCATGGGAAATGGCGGGTCGATTTCGAACG
Source organism: Paracentrotus lividus (assembly GCA_940671915.1). Taxonomy (NCBI): domain Eukaryota; kingdom Metazoa; phylum Echinodermata; class Echinoidea; order Camarodonta; family Echinidae; genus Paracentrotus; species Paracentrotus lividus. The sequence continues at coordinate 9,993,457 of CALNVZ010000641.1, read as the reverse complement.
AAAATGAGGATTGTGCTTTTTAGAGGGTGAACTGTCGTCTGCCCCAGCTGCGAGAACTCATTTCCCATGAGTGCGGGAATTAAAGAGTGACGATGATCTGAGAGGCCACTTTCGTATAATAAGGGGTTTAAAAGGGGCTAGTTCCCCCGAAAATGATTGACCCCACACTCGAAAACATGATACCAATCCTAGGGTTTGAAGAGTCAAAGATTTTTTTTTTGTGGAGCAATAAATATGCGAATTCTCATATTTTCTTTACACTATATAAAAAAGAAAAGGAAAAGAAAATACCGTGGTTTTTACAATAAATTACCAGCAACTCTGCTGCAAGGTAAATAAGAGTATACTTTACGGTATTTTCCAGTACATAATGGGAATTAACAATTATTTACTATCAGATTTAATACTGTTCAAACTATATCATAATTTTTTTATTACAGTGTAGGTAAATAATAAAGTATGGCAGACTAAATTCTTGAATTTAAGTGTAACACAAGTCCTGTGCTAATCGGCACCAACATGACCAACGACACAATAACATAATCAGTGACATCTTCTCGAGAGTATATCTCTCCCGGAATGATCATGATGATGTATATTAAAAGAGAATCGGATATGATTCCAGAAATTAAAACTGAATAAAGGTATGGTTTTAATTCTTCTTCTTTTTTTTTTTTGGGGGGGGGGGAACCCTGCCTTAAGTGTTGATCCTCTTGGGTTGTACGACATTTTATTCTGTGGTCAATTCATGATAAACTTCATCGAATACCTAACTTCAACGCATCCGGACTCATTGCTATACTTAGCCATAACACTAAAAATATAACCCTATCATGTCTTTTGTAATATTAATTATAATCCTAGGACACGGACAAGATGCGGAAATCGAATGAGCAATTTTCCGCTCATTCTGCGATCTGTCCGCACATTCTTGAAAGATGACTCCTGTTGTTTCAATCGTCCTGAACATTTCTATCGTTTGGATTGTCCAAGAAATTGATTATAGTTTTTCGTAATGTATATCTGACGGGGAAAGGTAATTTGCTTTCCTTAGCTTCCTATTCTTGTCAGCGCTTTACTCACTCCTATCCCGAACTATCACCGACATTACCGAAGCAGATGTCTGCGCAACCCTCAAACTCTCGATATGCCACTGATGCTGATGGTGATAAGATCAAAAGAGAGGTGGCTAAAGGGAAGGAGGGGAGGGAGATATACGCCGAAGATTCTCATTAAAACCGTGACCTTTTTAACACCATACACTATAATTGCAAGTGCCAAATATTATGGAAATAATACAGTGTGATACCGTTCATATCGAGTGATACATCTTGAAAATGTCTTTAGTTGACCTGTGAATTTGAATTCATACCAATTAGACACAATGGAAATCAAGGTTTGGGTATTATCACACTGCTGTGAACCCAGGCGAATGAATCGATTCTGCACATTGCCATTATAACGAGAGATGCTCTGTATTAGTTGGTATCTTTTTTCTTTTTCATTTTCTTTTATAATGTGCTTGCCTAACAAAGCAGTAAGAGGAAAATTGTGCCATGTTGACACCTACTGTCCTCGGAGCTGCCGATACTTTCTCCATACAGTCTGTGTCAAATAAAATGGTACGGTTGGAAAACATTTTTTTTTTAAGTATGAAAATTAATCACACTCTAAAATTGTTTGATATTTCCATAAAGTAGGAAGAATAGGCTTTCTTCTGCAATTTTTTCATCCCATTTGGTGCTGTAGATCTTGAGATACGACCAGTTATCTATAATCAAGAAAATATGTACTTTACGCATGCTTCTCTATGGGCTTCGCACATAATAGCTATGAATTCAGCGCACCGAGACAATAAGTGCGTGTAATTTCGCCGCACAAAATTTAGCATAACTTTTGTTTTACGAAAGCAAATTATACAAAACAAAGTGCAGCAGCGAGAACAATCTTTTGGCTTTAAGTTGGTACCACATTTATACATCAATTGAGCAGATTTCATACCTAAATAATTTTCCCCGACTGTACCATTTTTTTTTTTTTTACACAGACTGTATATACATGACACCGCACAAATTCTGTGAGATGACAGTTAACATGGTTTCGCTAGGGATGTACGTGACTGCAGACTTTTGTATTTTCTAATGTTCTTCATTTTTTCAGTCATCTTTTTATTACTTTTTTGTATACGGAAAATAGATATATAATCATGTTTGTATACATTATTTCTATTTAAATACATATGATAAAATAAGTATAGCTAGTTCGTCTAGCTAGTTTGTTCAATAATTGAATTAAATATTTAAAGAATGACAAAATGTTCACTTCGTAGCCACGTTTACCCCCATTTTACATTGGTTTAAATTTGCTACCACATTTTACACATTGGTATGCTGGTTTTTAACTGATATAAATATATATTTTCGATTGCCAACACTCATCAAGAAATTATATATCATACAGTTGTTTGTAATATTCTAAATAACATTTTCTACTCTTTTATTTTGTTTACAAAGAGCCAGATTATAAACTCCATGAAAATAAACATTATCTTATTGAATTTGTTTGTATAGCGAAAAGCGTTTTTACCTTTGAACATTTGCTAATAATATTTTAACAACGTTAATTTTCCCATGATAGCCAATCTAGTTTTTGGCAACAATTCCAGCAGAGGACCTGTATAACAAAATACTCTTGTATGAGATCGTTAAAAAGTAAAGTGATAATAGTCAAAATTTGTCTGGTTGCCATTAAAAACATTGAAAAAAAAAAACCAATAAGAACATACTCTTGATCGTTCAAAATACACAATTTAAAGAATTAAGGAGATAATGGTCAAAATTTGTCTGGTTGCCATTAAAAAATAACAAACAACATAATCTTGTATGAGATCGTTAAATAAAATACACAATTCTGTAGTTTACGGCGACGATGGTAAAAATTTGACTGGTTGCCATTAAAAACCAACAAACAACATTAAGAAAGGAAGTGGTATTGACAATTTATCCAGGTTATTCTTATTTTTTTTTATTTTTTTTTTAATAATTTTGTCTTTAATAAACAATCAAACAGAATCACAATATATACAAGTAATCATTACACAATTGGATATACAAAAAGCAAAAACAAATAAATCAGCAAAAATAATAACATAAAAAGGGGCAGAACAAGACTCAAATCAGTATAACAGGGGTCTTAAATACATGTCATTTGTACAAAAAGGTATTGTCGAGGGTTGCGGAGGAAAGCCAACACATTTGAACACAGTAGGCCTACATGTAAAATTAAATCATTAGGTACAGTTTTAAGAGGATACACTGATTAATTATACAAGGAGATAAAGTATAAGATTTGGATACAGTATCTAATGTAGTGTATACTGTATAGGCGCATTGCATCATACTATTTGTGAACAATATAGAGAAAAATAATAGAAATACCAATAACTTCCGTTTAGTTGTGACTCGTGTAGAATAAAAAAGATAACAAATTATCCAGGTTATTCTTAATGAAAACATTTACACCTAATCCACTCATGCAGTCACTTACAATATTACCATATCGCAACCATATCAACGAGGCTACCTGTTCGTTAATAGCTATTGTCAGGATGATAATTAATTTCTCTTATCATGATTGTGTCAAAATAATGAGCGTTCTTACCACGGTGAATTGTAGTCCAACTTGATCTAATTTTTTACCCAGAAGGAGATTAATTACGAACACGTATAATTATTGTCAGCAGCAAATTGCAATTCACCAGATCCAGTATACGAATGCAAATTGTTCAGGATGATTGAGAATTCAATTAGAAAATACTTCCCTTGCTTTCGTGTATGGTGTTCCTACGAAGGGTAAATTCCAACCAAAAAAAATCAATATCTTTCAAAAACGAATTTTCACTAAATCGAGAGTGATAACGATTTCAGTTCGCGAAGTGTAATAAAAATCGGAGAAGATTTTTTTTTGCAGAAAAACAAAACTATTTACCTTTTACTAAGTGCATACGTTTTAGGTCGGTGCTCAATGGAAGTCTCAATAGGCATTCCTTAAAGACGATAAAACAAGACGAAATCGGCAAAGAAGTGAGTGAGATTCGGACTTTATACCATCCATGCCAACCGGCTTCAAAAGCCACCGAAGCACCAACTAGATGATACGCGAATGCAACTCATCACTTAAAGTAGAGTATAAGCGAGGGAATCCAACTTCTACGTCGTGTTAAAGTGGCTGAGTCACCAGTAAAGCTTAGGCAATCGAAACTCAGTCGCTTCGATCTATGCCGTGAAACGTGAACTATGTGTTATGTTAGCCTATCGATAGACACACGCGAGGATATATACCTCCCGCCGCAACTACTAGTTTAGTCTTTGCGTTGAGACAAATTTCTGCGCGCGCGTCTGATAAAGGACGATAGTGTCTTTATATTGCGACGAACTATTTTCATATACAACTTTATTTTCGGTGAGTTTGTCATCTTTAACACGTCTAACTTTTCATCAAGGACATATTTTGAAGGTATCCTTTTCATAGACAGGTACCAAAATCAATAATCAGTAACCGCCCCCTATTGTGTTCATTGTGTAAGGGTGTTGGGGGTGAGTAGTTATTTTCAGAGATACTTTTGTTAGTGTTAATGTCGGTAAACGTTTGCTGGAAACTTTGCGTCAGTGTTATTGATTTATTTTTATATTTCAAGACTCTTCCAGACACATAATAATGAAGGAAATCGATTTGGTTCACTGGACATGCTAGAGCTAATATGGAATAATTATTTACACATATATTCGCTCTAACATTAGTGACAATGCAATGAATAAAGATGTAATGAAATTGCGCAGACAAACATGTGGGCAAACTTTATGGAGGATCGGCACACGAATAACAGCCTTTTATTTTTTTCCCTTCAGATTCCCAATCGTTTATAATGTGATTGCTTGTGTCGTTTTGTATAGCAACACGGTAATTAGCACGGTTTTTCTCCCTATACAGTCTGTGTCAAATAAAATGGTACAAGTGGAAAATATTTTTTTAAAGTATGAAAATTAATCACATTCTAAAAGTGTCTGATATTTTCATAAAGTTGAAAAATCTGGCTTTCTTCTGCAATTTTTTTTCATCCCATTCGGTGCTGTAGATCTTGAAATATGACCAGTTTTCTATAATCAAGAAAAAATGTACTTTGCGCATGTTTTCTATGGGTTTCGCACACAATAGCCATGACTTCAGAGCACAGAAACAATAGATGTGTGTAATTTCGATTAGCTCATCGCCGCACAAAATTTAGCATAACTTTTGTTTCACAAAAGAAAATTATACATAACAAAGCGCATTAGCAAGAAGAATCTTTTGGCTTTAAGTTGGTACCACATTCGCACATCATTTGAGAAGATTTCATACCTAAATATTTTTTTCCCCGACTGTACCATTTTTTGGACACAGACTGTATATCTTCAAAGAGGGATCCAGACCACTGAGTACCACCCTATTTCTGGCACGCCTTTTATCGCACTGAATATCTAAATTATTTAAAGCACTTCTTTTTAATTTGCCATGAGCCTGACTATTATTTGTAATGAATCTGTATTATGGGTGCTTATTGGTAAAAATAATCAATAATGGCAACTTACAAGAGCAATAAGAAAAGTCTGATTTATAAACTCAATGCAAAACAAAAATAAAAATAAATAGATAAATAAAAAAGAGAGAAAAAAGAGAACTGCTGAAACTGCTTATGCAATAAATGAGAGCTATTAAAGTAAAATGAAGTCAAAAGGAGCCTGAGCTTTTGATCCTAGCAGAATCTTCGTCAGATAAGAGACAAAATCTTCATTTTGTTCTGACGAAGATTGTTATTTTGTCTCTGACGATTCTGCCAGGATCGAAAGCTCAGGCTCCTTTTGACTTCATTTCTAAACTCAATAGAGCTAAATTATTACTAATATAGGATTTCCCAGTCAAATTCGGAATTTCGTCATTCGATTTTATAATCGGGTCATTCAATTAAGGACGTTTTGGCTTTTATTCGAATTTACGGAGATCCTTTGTCCTTTTCCAGCAGTTAATTATAACTGTGTGTTTGCTCATTTCAATTCCGATAAAGTGCATTATATTCATAAAATATACTGTTGTGACTTTTTTGAGAAATAGGTTTCCGTTCGAAGACTATATAATCACAGTCAGTCCAATATTATTGGATATGCATTGCAATCTATCATATCATATTCAACGGCCGTTGACTCTTTATCATAGTACACTGGTAGACCGCATGGACAACCATCACGGTAATACTGTCTGATCTTGTTTATATTATTTGAAATCACGAGATACTTGGAATTCATTTAAAGGGAAAACTCAGTATTGATTCAAAAGGCATTAAAAAAAAAAAAAAAAAAAAAAAAAAAAAAAAAAGATCAAAATCAAAATCAAATATAAATCTGTAATAAGGCATTTTGTTTGTGCCATACGTTGTTTAGCATATTCTGCTCCAATGTTGTTTAAATTTGTAAAAACCTTTCGGTAATTATCTACATTTTATTTTTTTAAACATACTCATTTCTATTTATTCATTTTTAATTTTTTTTTTACAAGGACCGTATATAGTAACGCATGGTAATGAACTAAGGATGAGCACTAAAACCCCAATATTTACTAGTTGATCACATTATATTTGAAACATAAGTTAAAAACTTTGTAATATTTTTAATCAACGAAATATGGAAAAAAAAAATCGCGTTTATCGCACCCTCTGAAAATTCTTAAAATCAAATACTCACTTCTGATCCTGAGCAATTCGTTTAGAAATTCCCGGTCGTTGACATTCCGTTTGAAATGTCATTATGTGATAATCAGAGCCTCAGTTTCCTGAGAAAGATACCAATAGATTTGACGGCGACGAGACATTTATAGGATATAGTAATCAGTAATATATATTCTTGGGTGCACACTGTGGGTGTAGCTAGCAAATGGAAATGCACGACGCTATATTTCTGTCATGTTTGCCTCTGTGCTTCTTGGACATTATATGAAAAATACGTACACTCTAAATTCCATCGATTAAAATTTCAATCTATTCTTAATCTTTCTCTAATGATAGTAAAATCTTGTTGATCAAAATATTTTAATCGATGTCTAGAGCGAAACATTTTCTTCTGCAATCAGAAATGCAATTCGACTAAAACTAACTCCATTAGATTTGGAAAAATATTAATCTTACTTTAGATTATTCTTATTCAACCGAAGGAATTTAGAATGTATACAACTTAAAATATTTTGCGGTGTATTCATATATATATCATCACGAGATGGTAAAAAAACCCCTCTTTTTTCCTTTTTCTTTTCTTTATGCACCCCTCTATTTCCTAATCCTTGATATGTCAGTGTATAACGAAAGAGAGCGTTACGATTGCAAATCATTACTGCGAAAGTAGACACATTGCTACTGAACAGCACATTGAAGCGTTCTTCGACAACAAATAGTTCTTCGACAACCCTGAAGGGTTGCAGAAAAATAAACGCTTGATTTTCCAGACAAAAAGTCAACATTTCACTTGAAAAAAAAAAAGAAGAAAGAAGGAGAAGAATATGGGTTCGTCAAAAGAATAAATCTTTTGATTTGTATTACACAGAAATAATTAAAACCTCTGAATTATGGCATGTCTCATTCAACAATATTATTTTCCTGTAGAAAAATTATGAATCCTGAAATTGGAGTTGGTAAGTTTAACATAGGCAAGGAGGCACTCAGGCAATTAGACATAAACAGGATGGAAAAAAAAATGACCCCCCCCCCAAAAAAAAAAAAAAAAAAAAAAAAACAGACGACAAAAAACAAAAATACATGACTTTTAGACATTTCAGACATTATCACGATTTTGGGGTTGGGGCTCGATATTTATTAAAGATATATAAATCACGTTTTCATTTTTTCTTTATTTACCTTTTCCATCTTCTCTTGTGTGGGACAAGATAAGAAGCAATGAGAATAAGCTTATATCGATCTATGGCTAAATCGAGCGATATAGTTCACTCCCTCTCTCAGAGTTTAGATTGTCTATCAGTGACGTATCCAGGATTTCAGGATGGGGGGGGGGGGTGCCGCCGGTCGAAATTTTCTGATTAAAACATGTAGAGTCAATGTGTGGTTTTCAAATTAAAAGGGGGCGTCCCCTGCGCCCCCGCCTGGATCCACCACTGTCTATCATAACGCGGTCATTGCACTTAATCAAATAGAGATTTCCCTCTCTCTTTTTCTATCACCATTCTCCAAGTTGCATCTCAATACACACTTCAACGCGTCGCCGTGACCGGGGGAGCGTTTTATCAAAGGACTTGTCGGACATTTTATCTGACAAACTGTTACAAGCTACTGAAATGCTTGCATCTGATTGGCTGAGAGCAAATTTGTCGGATAAAACGTCCGACAAGTCCTTTAATGAAATGCCCCCCAGACACACCCACCATAATAGCGCCGACGTGTCCACACACACCTACCACGCAACACCCCTTGCGCACACCCTGCACACAGCCGACCCGACTGTGTGTACTCTTGGAATTATGAGGGATAGGGTAACTCAATTACCTAGTATAATCGATACGTATACTCACCGGGCCTTTTGATATATTATACAGGTGCATGCTGGGAAGGACCCCTCCACACACCCCATCCCGACTTGGGAGACAAAATAATTGCTTGGGTGGCGAAGATGACAGCTTTAAAGGTAATCTCATCCACGCTTGCAATTATTAAAACGCTATCCAATGGCGAGTTAAAAAGATTTCCATAAAGAAAGTAAAGTTAGATTGCTTTACCGTGCAGCACGATCAAAGGTGGCGGGATTGTAAAGCTTTCAATATTTATTTAAAAGAGGTGTTATGAGATAAGAGTAAGATGAGTTATGTGGGCGTTTGAGAAATTGAGTAATTAAATTATTTTTTAATCGCCATAATCACAGGCGGTCCACCAGTATTTGGTTGATCGTGGAGAGGGGCACATGAAGAGGCACGATTAGATAGATAAGAGAGAAAGAGGGGGGGGGGGGGGGGAGAGACTAGATGAGATAGCTCCTTGTAATGCAAAGTTAATCTGTTTCAGTTTGAGAATAAGGGGGTGGTAAGCCCATTCTCCGTTCTCTAACACGTTGGTGTTATTTCTTCCTTTGTGGCATTATAGTTTAAATCTCTAGACAATGAGTTAAAAAATCATTTTCGAATATATCAATAACACGATCGACCCCTGAAAATTTCCTTACATCATTCCTTCAATAGAAAGCATACTGAATATCCGTACTATTGATTTAATCAAAACCTTATGTAGAGTACCGCGCAACCCCTGTAGGATAGCTATCTAAGATAGATGTTGACACATTATTGTTGACATGTTTACTCGCAAGAAAGGCGCCCTCCTCTCCGGGCACTTATTATTTGTTATGACGAGGCGTGATGGTGATTATATGTAGGTGAGATTGTATATCCAGAGGGCGTAGGGGTGGTTAGAGGCCATTTAAAGTGCATCGCCATCAGGAGTCGTTCAGATGACGCAAAAAGCTGATGAACGCGGTCGACACCCGTTTTAATGTTTTGCCAACTAATCTAAGTTTAAACTGGTTCAAGGACAATTAGCCCTGAACAATTACCCCCGGACAACTTCCCCATCAAAAACCTTCCACATAACCCTAACCCTGTTTCTGGGACTGGTTTTCCTGGGGTAATTATCCAGGGGTATAGGTGTCCAGATACGGCCAAAAACCGCTGAAATATTTTGTTTATTCATAAGATATTTTTTTTTAAAAATAAAGATCATTGAGTGTAATTTCGCTTAATAGTCACGTAAGAAAATAGGAAATGATAGGAAAAGAGTCCAATTAAAAACCAAGCATATAAGAGGATAATTCCCATTAAGTCTGACGTTTCATATTATCGTAGTAATGATATACATGTATTGAGATATAATTTCTTCTACATAACTTTGTGCAGTTCATATTTGCGGAATAAAAGCCACTTGTTTCTAACATTCTTGAAAACCTGAATAGTGTCTCTGATATTTGAAGATCACCGGAACATGATTTACATACCCACGGGGACTAAAGAAAATGTAAATTTAGCGTTGGAGTTAAGATGGATAAGAGCTTATAACAGGGACTTAAGGTCAAGACGTAGGCTTGTTTTGAAGCCAGCATAAACCATCACAAGCTACTGGCTACTTTAAACGGATTGAGCGTTGCATTCTAAAGATTGCATGAATCTTCAGGACGTTTAGACGAAACCAAGGACATGGTCAACTATTATTCAAGTGATCCACTTCGTTCCTAACATCCCCTCCCAGAGGGCTTTACGAGTGTGCGGAGTACCCCTCGGAAACAAAGTAATCATTATCATTTTGTTGCGCTGAGATTCTCCCGCCAGAACCTTTTTAACGCGCCCCCAGAGATCGTCTGCTCCGTTTACATAAAGATAGCTGAACATGATGATTGGACTTCTTGCGGTGTATGCTTATCTCATTTGCTATATAACGTCAACCGCCAAGTTCCAACTTTGGAAAGTGCATATGTTATGACGTCAAAATGTTCAGAGTTGCATACATTTGTCATGAACACGATAAAACAACACTCTTTCCTGCCTATCAAAATGAGAAAGTGCCTACAATTCGAATGTTCGTTCACATTACGATTCTCGTGGCTTGAACTAAAATGATCATAGTAAACATTACGATGTGATTTAGTGACCCATTTTGTTTATATAAGGGAGGGATCAGTGGCTGATCGATTTTCTGATTTTTTTATTTTTAGATCCACCACTTGAGATAAGCCTGATGAAGCCCTGATGATCAAATGGTGAAACATCGAAAATTACCCCAAATTAATGTTCGTTCTTGCATAAAAATTATGACATGTCGTTACCCCTTTTGATATTTCCTTAGCTTTGACTCCGCAGTCGTTGTCAGCGCACGTTGTATTTCAATGACCAATCCACAACTGCTGGATTTTTCCTGGGTGGATCGTGGCAAATGCAGATTAATCTACTGGCAAAGGCAGTCAGGGAATCTGCACGGCAATGACCGTGTAAGACAGAACACAGTGTGAAATAACCTTCACACTGTTAAATTCGAGAATTGTGAATCACATATTTACACTATTAGTGAGCAAATTTACGTTAAAACCGAGCATCACTTTGTTAACACTCCGTGGATGCTGGATAGAATACATGTCTTATGTGAAACACGATGTAAAACACAATGTGAACACACTGTGAATATACTGTGAAATCATCTTCACATTGTCAGATTTGAGCATTTTAACATTTTGAATCACATCTTCACATTGTAAGGGACTAAATGTACTATGAAACCGAACATTCCTTTTTGACCAACTGTGAAAAACCACACCACAGTTTTTAATCATACAAACTGTTTGATTTAGAGCGTTTTCCATAGCTGACTATGTGCACACACACACTGTGCGGGACGCCATGTTTTTGCTAGAATACATCTGTGAACAAAAGTCCTGTACATGATAGTGGTCATGAAGTTACGATGATGTGTGAACAACCCTCTTTCACCCACACCTATTGCTCAAGCGACCCACGGGAGACACCACTAGCATCACTAACGTGTGAGACGAGAGATTTAACATGATTTCAAGTTTAAAGTAGCGTGAAGACGTGGACCTGTGCTGGGAATACGATGACACATTTATTCAAATTTGCTAGCAACATGAAGAAAGGAAGGGCTGATAAAATTTAGCTTGTGTTTATGACCAATGATGAGAGGGTGTCAAAGATCTTAAAGGCAGTTGTTGGGTATTGTGAAAATGAAAGAGAGAGTTTTTTTAATATTATGTTTTATTGAATCAATGAAATCACAATGTTTACATTTAAACGATGAAAACAGTTAATACCAAAATCAGACACAAATTACGAGAAAGAAAAAAAGAAATAATAAAATATATAGATCTTACAAACTCCTAACATGCATAGCTATGGAAAATGTATTACTACGCATGCGTCTTATGGAGTAATATCAATAGGCGGAATTTAGAGCGACTGTGTCGACAAGTTAAACAAAATAAAACACTCCATACTAATTTTTATCAATCATTATATGGTCCTGAAAATGTTCAAAAAATTTTAAGTATAGGGGAAGGATGTAGTCTTTTAGAGAGAGAGAGAGAGAGAGAGAGAGAGAGAGAGACAGACAGAGAGACAGAGAGAGGTGTATATATATATATATATAAGGGAAATGTTTTAAAATCTAACAATGCTACTGAAAATTATTTTGTGATAGAGCATTCAACTCAAACAATGCATCGAACTTTCGAAGTGAACGTACATGTCACTGGATTGGAGATGCTGGCGATCGAGCTGAAGTCTTTTTTTTCTTTTTTTTTAAGGTTTTAGAGGGGAAGAAATTTCAATCCAAATTACTTCCTCTTACAAAAATCAACACGATATAACCGCAAATGTAATTGCCATCAATCTTCCGATTGTTTCTCTTTTCACTTTTGTTCCTGAATTTAGCACTTGTTGTAGAAAAAGTACAACGACGTTAAGTCAAGTGGAATTGCCAGAGAACTGTGATGTTTTTTTTTTATCAACTTGTTTCTATTGAATACACTCAACATTGATTTACCATTTTAAGGGTTTTGAGAGATAAACCACAACGCTTCGGATCAGTTAAAGTTGATTGACAGAGATTCAATTTTACAGATTTATCTTGTTTTGTTTTTTAAAATCCTTTGTAACTACTAAAAAATCTTGCACTTTCTTCCAGGTCTTAGAAGAGGAAACTCATTACAACTGGTGGTTTTGTCTGTGCAAGTGCATGCACCCAACGCCATGCGTCAGCTAGCGTTACTCTTGCGATTTATTGCGTTTCGATAAACATGTAGCTGTGTGACAAAAAAATGTGACCAACTTGCTTGCACAGGCCTGAAAAGACATTAGTGTGCATTACATGCATTCAACGCAGACTTCGCAGAATCTTCAAGACCGAAAGACAACCACTTGTAAACTTGCAAAAAAAAATTGTTGGGGCTAGCCCACAAAAGAAGTAAGGCCAGTGGGACAAACTTGAGGGGTTCCATGAACAAGATGAATTTAGTATATTTCCGCAAATCGGGCTATCGCTTGCAGAACGAGGGCGTCCTTTTGGTAAACCGCTTTAACACTAAACAGTACTGTGGCGACGTACATCAAATGCATGCATTATTGTTGGGTATTTGGCATTCTTCATGAATTCGGGTCTTTAAAAGTTGAAATAAGTATAACGACTGTACATCACCAGCCTTCATCTTCATTTTTTTCCCCAAAAATATGTTAAACATTAAAGGCGAACTAGTGAATGTTTGCCAGCACGTTTTAGTCATGAATAAGACAACTTCTCTAAAGGCATGCAGTTCTTTCGATTTGAGGTCACGACTCTTGTTTTGAAGATTTTTAAGGCTGGTGATTTTCGCCTCAGGGTGGCTAATGCTCAAAAAGCGGACATATGTGAGTGGATGGATACGTGGGTAGAATGTTTGCAGGGAATATAGGAGAGGAGGGGCCGCGAATAGGAAATTGGACAGGTAAAGAGTGAATTCAAGCGAAGGAAACGGGCGGTATCTCAATGCTCTCTTCATCTCCCATTCATTCGTTACCCACCTCTTTCTCTTCCTCATTCTCCATGATTTTCTCTATCTCTCCCTTTTCTCTTACTGCCCTTTCTCCCACTTTCTCTTCCCTTATCTCCCCCTATATTTTTATGCCCCATCTGTCCCTTCTCTCTTTCTATCCTTCTTTATCCGCCCCCCGCCCCCTCTACCCATTTTCTATCCCCTTGCTCTTTAATATTGCCCCTCTCTATATCACTTTCTTTCTTTAATTGCCTCTTCTCTTTTACTAAAGATCTCCCTTTATAGAAAAAAACTCTTTATTTCTCTCCTTCTTTTTCATTTTCCCCTTAAAAATTGATGTGCCTAGCCCCTTTCCATTACGTTCCATCAGTATTTATAGATTGTCTAAATATCCCAACATAATCCCATAAGCCGTTTCCCCGTGTCTGTACCCTCTTTTTCTCATCTCTCTCCCTCTCTCGGAAATCTTCGAATCTACGAAGGATAATACGCCACTAAACCAACAACAACAACAACAATTTTCCTTTTCACCCATGAATACTCCTTCCTCTTTACATCATTATCTTCGTTCTCCAATTTTGTCTACATCATAATAACAATACTGTATAACAATTACATTCATTTAAATCCGATTCTTCACGGCTCCTTCCCTATCAAACATCACCTCTACATTCATTGTTTTCTATATCCCTCTACTCTGTCTATTCTAAGTTTCTTCTTTAATTTTCTATTCTTACAATGCCGCCAAGTTGGTCGATATCATTATGTGTTTCACTACCTCCTGTACTTCCCCTATGTTGAATGCATGATAGAACTGCTGTAGCCTGGGGGCGCCTCTATTCTCCGTGTTACCGTGATATAATTCCATTTAAATGCCATTTTCATTCCTACAACATTAATTCTACCGCGATTTGAAAACAAGTGCTCTCTCAGCCAGTGGTGTTTGTCACCATCCTTTTCACGTACTTAAAAATGAATAAGTGTGATTTTTTAATAATTGATTTATTATGTAGCACTATCACATTTGACAGTATGACTGTGTGTACTTTGGAATGCAAATATTGTATTCCACAAGGATTTAGCATGCTCTAAAATATACTCCAAATACAAGTGTTCCAAAAATTCTCAACTGTCTTCACTTGAGAAAAGAGCGTGACGCTCCGAAAATTTGTGGATTAATATATCAACGTTGGATAAAAACCCCGATTTGTGAATTCTTTCTATTTGTTATGATTTAACACTTGGAACTCTCTCTCTCTATCTGTGTGTGTGTGTGTTTCTCTCTCTCAACTCCTCTGCTCTCCCCCCCCCCTCTCTCTCACTCTCTATATATACCGTATATGGTGTACTAAATAGGCCAATCCCGAAGAGACAAACTTTTCTACAAATATTCCATCAAATACTAAGTAATAAGGTTTATTTTAGGAGTATAATACCGGTTTTCATTGATGGTGTAACCTAAATAGAAAAAAAAAAAAAAAATCAATACATTATCCTCAAAATGATATTTGCATTAGGTCGTTCTTAGTAATTTATGGCTAATTAGCCTCAATCCTTAGGCATTTATGTGTCCCTGAAGCAATCTGAAACATTCTATCACATAAGAAATTATAGGTTTAGATCTCTAAACACACGATCTACCTTTCTTAATATTAATGATGCAATACAATATTGCTCTACTTTCGGAATGTAAAAGATTATAATGAAATTCAATTTGTTCTTATTTTTCCAGTTGAGGAGCCTCAGTCGCATATTCCCTCCGCAAAGTGGTTACGTATGACGTGCTTATGCGGCAATCACATTTACACAACGCAAACCAGCGCATTGCAGTTCGTGAAAATTGACGACAACGCGCACACAGACATAGACAACAAACCATTAAAATACGCAACGAATGTACTAAGTTGGCTAAGCGCGCCCGACGAATGAATAACGCTACCCCAGCGCATACTGTGCGTTGGCCATGCGTTGCACATGTGAACGCGCCATAAAACAATACTGCTTCGGGATGGTGAGGAAAATATATGACGCTTTAAAATTATAAATGGTAATCGAAACACGCGCCTTTCTGAAAACACATTTTATTTTTTGAAAGTACATGAGGGTGTGAGGTGCATTCAAGCAGTAATTCTTCGATTTGGAAGGGTAAATGGAAGGGTACGCGAGGAAAAAAAAAACCCCCAGAAAGATTGGAGATCGATAAAGTACCGCTTTTGCTTCGAAGCATTTGACTTGTGAGTATTTCTTCTTCTTTTCAACACTTTTTATATCCTTTTTCGATCGCCATTTTGCATTGGTTTTTAAATACAAATCTGCTTGATATTGTGTTAAAAGCTTCTATTAGAAATGATGGACGTATTTCGGTGCAAAAAAATAAAAATGAATAAATAAATGAATAAAAAAAACAAAACAACAAACAAACAAACACTTTAAACGCCGCCATTACCGGTATCTGTTCGAACGTTGGTATTGTTAATATTATAGTTTAGTAATACTTACAAGTCAAAATAAATAAAATTAGCTGTAAAATTAAAAAGGGTGATATACAAAGGAAAACAAATGACAGAATACTTAGGAAAAGTGAGATAAGAAGATTTCAATCTTATCAAAACAATGAAAAATAAGAATCGTTGGGTGATTTGTGACGTCAAAATTATTTAAAATGCTGCAGACAATGGTTAGAGATAGACCGGATTAAAACAAAAATTAAATCTTGATTAGGAATGAATGAAACATTCCAATCTGTATGAAAGTAAAATAAGGTTTTAACCAAAATTTTCTGAATTATTCTGATCATACCATACCGACAGTCTTTCATATCTTCGCTGCACAAACTAACTGATCTTAAATTCCTAAAAAAGTAGAAGAAAATATGTGATGCTCTTCCGTCGAAGATGGAACACTTTCCCGACACTTAGCGGTAGATTATTCATGCAATGTTTGTACAGGCTTGCAGCCCATACGCTAACACCATAAAACTCACGTAGTGAGATGACACTCTCTGAGATTTAAAGAGAATATTGTTCTAGTCATAAGATTGAAATGTGAAAGACACTGTCTAAATGTGCTTTGGGGTTTATATTAACAGTTTACCTAAGTATTATTGTGTGCTGTGAGGTATCGCCAAATGATAAGAAATATTAACCTTATTTTACTTAGAGTCACATGCACTTACACATTGTATGGGACAACACAAAATATTTAGCCAAAAACATTTCAGCTGTTTGGGTGTATTTGTGTCATATTATGACTATTTCAGCAATTAAATAGTTACCCTTTACAGTGGACATTTTTTACTAAGATATTCTTTTTAAATAGCATTAAAATAATAGGAAAGCTCACAACATTTCTCTTCACCTTTCTATACACTAGATTCCCTTTAAAGGGAACTTTATTGATGGATCTGGCAAGTGGGTATTAATAGTTAGGATTGTCTGCTAAGAGTAGGAGAAAATCGTAACATTTCACACGCACACTATTAACCATGTTAACATGAGACATAACGGAAAGCATGGCGTGGGTAAAACAGTGAAAAAATTTTACGTCGCAAAAGTGCACCTTAATTTTTTTAAATACATATCTGTATTAAAAGTACAATATTAACAAATTCACCACCCCTCTGTCAAATTTTTAATGTAAACTTTGGTTTTAAAAAAAAAATTAATGTTAGGGAAATCTGACTACTGCTTGGTAAATTGTTAAATGTTGCACTAAGTTTTTTTTTGTGAATAGTGGCACCACAAAAAAACTTCAGAAAAATGAGGGGACATTTTTAATTGGCAATGATAGTCTGGATACCCCGACTGCATCTTTCAAATAGAAGCATAATTAACCCTCTTTGTGCTATTCTTGGAAAAGGTGAGTGAAAATTATGTAGCTATATGGCTACAAAGCAAAAAGAGGGTTAAGCGTTGTCGGATAGGATGAACATATAAAAGCAAACAAATGATTCAATATTATTGTTTTGGTATAAAACAACGTCAAATTCTTTGCTTATAACTTTATTTTTGTCAAAACCGTCATGACGTTAGACTAAAAAAAAAAATGGAATAATGCTAGGCGCCTATAGTTTGTAAAGCTCAGATTAACAACAAGTTGAAAAGCGGTCACAGCTGCATTACTCTAGTCCTATCGGAACATTTTCAGCTGGATTGACAAAATTCGCATCAGCATCAAAGGCGGATCCAGGGGGGGGGGGTAGGCAGTGCCCAAGTCTGCCCCTAATGTTTGGCGACACAACCAATAAAAGTGATGTTTTAATGACCGCCCTCCCCACTTAAAAAATAAAAACTTTCTTCTTGTTTTTCTCCCCCACCCGTTCGAAAGAAACTAGTTCCACCCCTGCACGATTGTGGGAAAAAAAAAATAAATACCAAAATGCAGCTTGTGCAGTGGCGACTAGTGTATATCAAGTCCAAAACCAAATTAAGATACTAATAATATAATGTGAACGTTTGAGCTTTCCGATCGAATACGCCGCGGATGAATTTAAAGCCGGCTGTCTGCTTATTTGGTTTGACACATTGCATGCCCTGTAAAGTTGATTTAACTGATACTGCCTAACAAGAAGTAATTTATATTGTTTGCACTAATGAGTGGGTTAAGATAATATCGTGAAAAGATTAAGCTGGCGTCAAATGGCGCCGCTTTGGAAGGCTTTCCTATAGTTATTTGATCAGGTTGACTGGTGTTGCCGCAACTTTAACTCGACACTAACCGTAGTAATCACTGTGTTTGTGTATTGATGTGGCAGGTGGTGGTGACGGGTTGGGGTGACACATTGAATTTGGAAAGTTCATCGAAACTATTGGACTTTCTTTAATAATATGAGTAATTGTCATGTGGTAGTGTAAAGGTTATAATTGTGTCCAAAATTCAAAGGTCCACCGAAACAAATATAATTTTAATAGTATCTATGAATTTATTGGAATGTGACAATGTCTGCTTGTTTTTTGTTTTTTTTAATTTGTTTAATTTTAATTTTTTTCTTTAATGAATTCTGTGTTACCAAAAAATTCTCAATTTGGTCTCAATCAAATCATTTCTGTATAATTAATCTATTTGTAAATTTGCATTATTAGTTTTTGCATTAATAAATTCAGCAGTGGATCCAGGGGGGGGGGGGCACAAGAAAGCTCGTGGTCTTTTCTTCTCTTCTCTTTTTTTTTTTTTTTTGCAATAACATGCCGACGCCTATTATCAAAGAAACTTTTCGTTGGCAGCACCTTTCTATTTTTACTTTTTTTCGTTTAAGCCGCCCATTTATTTTCAAATTCTGGATCCACAGCTCATCTTCATTAAACATTTTGTTTCACAATGTCGATCTCAAAAAACAATTCCACGTGAAAATATTGCATGCACTTTTCATGTTTACCACTTTTCTTCCTTTAAAAAATGACGCGACATTTTTTCTTCCCTGTCTCTTCATCGCCTTCTAGCACTCTGTCTGTCTGAGTCCAGATAACACTTGGCGAGATCATAATCCGAGTTCATCGGTGTATCAGCTTTCCCCTACGAGACTATCCATATCACGTCTATATCTTACTTTTTACGATAGAGATAAAAGAGCTTCCTTTGCAGATCACATTTCAATCAGGGTGTTCGCCATATTCGTGTGTTCCAAATCCATGCTGGCGTTTATTCTGTCGTTAGTTACGTCCTTTTTTTTCACCACCTCTCTCCGTACTAATCTACATAATCTACATCTTATTCGGTGGTCACAATTTTTGTGCGTGCAGCGCGAGACTCCCTACGATGAATATCGGAAAAAAATGATACGTTGCATGTACTTTTTTCAGACACACACGGAGCAGGTACGATACGCAGGAGGTTTTTGCAATATCTTTCCTACAAAAGCGTAGGAATCGCAAGCTATAACGTCCTATGTATCCTAGGATCAATTTTGACCACCGCATGAATCTCAATATTTCTCTCAAGTTACGTAAGTACATGTATTGTGCATGCTTCTCTTTCTTTAATTCACCATTAAAACCCTTTCCTTCAATACCATTTCCACTTTTCGATCTCTCTCTCCACTTTCTTTCTTATTCTCTATTTTGATATCAGTCTTGTCACACATAACGTCTCGTATATTCGATTCATGTTACATCCGATGAGAAACAACCCTCCCCCCCCCGAAAAAAAAAAAAAAAAAGAGAACAAAAAAAAAAAGAAAGAAAGAAAGAATGAAATAAAACCGGACCCATCTTTAAATCTGTCGTTTCTTTATGATGGCCGGATCCGATTATCACCGATTTAAGTAGGGTATCGGGGAATTGCACCTCTCAATTTACCCGTATGGTTTTCAGAATATTGATAAAATGTCTAGTCAGACAGCAATCAAGATATTAATCTTTATCTGGTTCATCCTTACTTATATGAAGAAAAATATCTCCATATCATAGAACCCCTAACCAAACTCTTTAAAAAATATGAAAATCCAGCTAGACCATTCCAAAAACATGCGTTTGCGTGATGGAGTGTAAATGAATTAATGAAATTGAAACTTATATTTTGTTACCGTATATTGCTAAATGGCAATTAACTCGTGTTTTAAATTCTGCTTGATCTCTCCATTCCTCTCTCTCTCTCCCTCCTTCCCTCTCTCACTATTTCTATCTCTCTCCATACCTCATATTTTAGATATTTTGCCATTAAAAAAAAAAAAAAAAAAAGGAAAAAGACGAAGTTGCATGTTTCACTATAATTGCAAAAAGAAATAATAGGAATGAGGAGGGTTTCGAATGTTTTGTCATTACTGTTACGAATCAGAATTTCATTTGTATTGTCTTGTTGATATCTTATTTCATGTTTATGTTATCCGATGGAAGTCGAATTTCCATTATGGACAGCACAAATTAGAATCTTGCATCTTGAGAAGTATGTATGGGATTCATAAGGACATCATTTCCTGATATGGACATACACAACAAAACGCTAATTTGTACAAAACATTTTAAGCGTTACTAAAGTACTGAAGTACCGACTTCCCTGTATGAACTATATATACCCAAAATCTCACCCTTCTCTCGCTCCTGTTCTTTTTCTCTCTCCTTCTTAATATGTCACTCTCTCTCTTTCTCTCTCTGTCTCTCTCTTCATATATAAATTATATATATATATATATTAATATATATATATATATATATATAATATATATATATATATATATATATATAATAATTATATAAAAAACTCTCAACATTATTTGTAAACATTCTACCTAAGATGTGAAGTTGTTGCTATGACAACAATAAAAGATCTTGCATCGAGGCTGTAATGCATATATCTGTCCTTTGGGACCCAAGACTTAGTTAGTAGGGGTGGGTGTCGAATATATGACACTTGAAAGTGGGGGGGGGGGGTGGTGGTTCACGGGAAATTTTATTGAGTATTATCATATTATTTTTAACAGACCTCCCCCCCCCCAAAAAAAAAAAAATAATAAAAATAATAATAATAAATAACAATAAATAAATAAATAATAATAATAATTAAAAAAAAAATTGCTATGAGTAATAATGTACGATGTCCCACTATTGGTCGATTTGAGGAATTATTTGAGAGTAAACATATTATTTTAGTAGACAGCAGATGTGGGGAGGATTCGATCGTTTATAGATACTTTTAACCTAATGGAGTTTCTCTCAAAGTTCATATCTTTCCTTTTTCGATAATTAACACGCGCCAATTTTCTCTGTTCCCGCTGTCAGTCTATTTCCCTGACCCCTTTTGCACCGTCCACCCCGTCAGACACGCCGTGGACAGAACTGACAGAATCCCGATGGTCTGATGATGTTTATTCAAGTAAATTACAAATGATGTCAATATTGCCTCGTTAAGACCCAGTTTGAACGACAGTAATAACCCACTAGCCTGAAATGTGTCACAACAGTGCGATAAACGGAAGGCCTCTTGTTGACTTGGTTTATGACTTAAGCAAACACTGTAGTTTCCAGCTTAAATCGGTCATTACCTTTTGCATGCAATTGTAGTTTACAGAAAAAAAAAATCTCGCAAATCGTGATGAAACAAAATAAGAATATCAAGCGATGCAGTTTTAATGTATCCATGGTATATTTAGCGATAATTATATCACAAAGAAATATGAGACTAATTGAGATGTAAGTAATAATGTTACATAATACCATCAAGTTCCTAAAACATTTGTTTAGCTAAGTCTAAACATCGCTATAATAGTAGTACAAATACATGTTTGTCTTCTATGATACTTCTCAAATTTCTTTAAAAAATGACAATACACAGACAAAAGAAGTGTATAGTTTTCATATTCTAGATCTGTAGTTCGATAATATAACATGGGCTACTGCACTTTCATCATCAGTATGACTCGAGAATGTATAAACAATATGAGTATGACATATATAATTAAGTGATACTTTTAATACTCGGATTCAAAAAGCCCCTAAGGGAATTTCAAAGAGATCAAGGGCATGAAGGATAGAGATACGATATGTACATGGTAATGGTTTTAGTACTCACGTTTAAAGTGTGACGTCAAACTCGGATCATCTTTTCATATAAGGCCAGGTGATAATCACTGTAAAACATAAAATAGATTACACATGGTAAATTATGATAATCATAATAAAGAAGAAGAGGAATGATGCGTTAAGGTTGTTGATGAGGATGATTATGATGATTTTGATGATGATGATGATAATGAGGATGATGATGTTGATAATAATGGTGGTGGTGGTGGTAATGATGATGATAATGGTGTGATGCTTATGATAATGGTGATGATGGTGATAATGATAGTTATCAATTATTTATTAATTTCTTAACTTCTTCATTATTGAGGATTCATATTATAGTTTTCGTTATTTCAAATAATAAAGAAGTAAAATTATTTATTAAATATTTCATATTAATAATTATGTTCTCATGATTATTAGCATGCAATACCACTGATTCATGTCTCAGGGCCCAACCAAAAAACATTCCAGGAAGGATATTCATTAGTCGCCATTTCATTAGACACCTGAGAATCATGTTACCTTGGAAAAGCTCTAAACGATAAAAAGGTTTTAAACCCCGATTTCATTGCCCAAATTCGATGGATTAAATTTCAAATGAGGTTAGACGTGTCGTCATCCAGAGACAGGTTCAAGAAGGTAAAGCACGGGATGATCGCATCTGATCGCATCGGCACTTGAAACCAAAATGTCACGGTGGTGGAGGGGTGCAGTTACCTCGGATTCATTACCCCTGCATTTACGTAAGCTGAAACCAGAAGACGTAATTATCTTATGATCGGGCAAAACAGCCGCGGCCGAGCGACATCGTAAAACAACATCGATCCTCAGACAAGCTCCGGTTTCGCGTCTAAGTGATAAAGAAGCGACCTTGGGCAGGCTAAGATATAACAAGAAAAGGGAATTAGGTTGCTTGGATCAATTCCATCCTGTATGCTTCGTCCAATAAGGGGGTTGGAGGGTGAACACCCGGTCGATAAAATGTCATGTTATGAATTAAACATAGGTGTATAATCATAGTATCCAAGGCCAAGGCTAATTTTGCATTGTAACTTGATACTACTTGGATTAATATAGCACTTTTGGAATGTATAAGGTAGCACAAGGTATCTGATTAACTCACCTGGGTATAGTGTGGGAAATGTCTTTCAATGTCTTTCCAAATGACCTTTTATTGTAACCGAGATTTGATTAAAACCAAATAATTGAAGCCGAGAAAAATAAATGGAATGTAGGAAATAACTTGTTTTGTAAGAATTTTTTAGCACGTGACAAAAATAAAACAGTTTAATAGTGCGTGCTAACTTACTAGTGAATTTTCTTATCAAAGTTACACTGCAATGAAAAAAAAGTTCACTTCTTAGAAACGTTGGCGTAAGGATGAGACAGAAGTAGAATGAGGGACAAGATATCAAAACAATTAATCATACAAATTAAATGGAAAAGAGCATCTGATTTGCTAACGTCAATGAAAGGATAACATGAAGAACGAACAGCGTGCAAATAATGAAAGAATAACAAAGCGCATGTAATCGAGGATTGTATTACATATTAATGTTATTCTTCAAACGATCTTGGCTCGAGGAGTTGATATTATAGATTGTATTAGGAATAATGATAGACCTCATCTTATGAAATTGTATTGTGGCATCAAGGTTAGAGAAAGTGGATGATATCAATTTTCATAAAAAACATTACATCTAATTGTTGTTTAAATTGAATGAAGAAAAATAATAGTCAAAGGTGTATGATTAATTTGAAAAGATTATGATTTCATAGGGAATATGCTTATTAAAGTCTATAAAGATTTGATTTGTGATAAATACAAATATTCTACAGGAGAGAATATCATCACCAGGTCTAAAAACAAAAATAAAAATGAATAAATAAAAAACAAATACAGCATATTAAATATTTATATCTTCCATGCTATAGTATGAATACAAAAATGTCTAATACCAAAAAAAAAAACAAAAAACACACACTAAATAAACAAAAAACAAAAAACTGTTTCCTAGCGTTTTTTAAAATAAATATCTTACATGTTTTTATTATAATCATTATTATGTATCTTTTCAGTCAATAATATTTTCGGTCATATTTTTGAAAAAATAGTAATGTGTACAGTAGATCATAGCTGCCGTGGATCATGATACCCAAACACCTGCAACAAACGTTACCTACGCCACAAATTTTCCACACACCGATTTTTATAACGTCAGAAGGAACCAGTATATTCCTTACCACATAAGTAATATGGAGACATTAATCAATGAATCTCCAAGACAAATCTACTTCCTCTAGGATTATTACCCCAGAGAATTTTTCTTTCTCGTAGAATAATCCACAATTAGCAGGAACACAAACTGAAATAACAAAAAATTAAGCAATGATTAATATATTTATTATGTTTTCAATCCCGTTACAGGCCTTTAAATGCAACCAGTTCTGCTTGTTCTTCCTTTAATAATTGGCTGTGCCCCCATCGCCACCTGTACCGTGGAGGGGGTTGATATTAAAGGGGGGGGGGGGTCGTTTCATGCACCTCCCCCATCCTCTTTCCGATGACTATGTCTGCACGCATGCCTGTATGGGAAGGAATTGGGGGATATTTTTTTAGTCCGTCATTTTATTTCATTTCATCTTCTTTCCCTCTTCACAATGATCGACCTAGCTGTCTATTCTATTAAAGCAAATAAATTTGCATGAATCTAAATTTTCAAGAAAGTTGAAATATCACATTCTGCTCAAACCGACACCTGTAACTCCTATCATAACCCTAAATAATAACATCCTCAATACATTACATTGTATCATCTCGGGCTCTTAAATGTCTGCTATTAAAAGTCATCCCATTCTGAATCCCTCGTCGATGGGGCCTAGAGCCTGATAACCTTTCAGCATCGCAGACCTGCTGCTAGCTTTCTCTTAAAGTGAAATTATTGTTCTGTATTAAATGTGTTTGAAATGTGGAAGACACTGTCTAAAAATGCTTTGGAAAGGTTGATAACAGTTTACCTATAAGCATTATTGTGTTCAGAGGTTTTAGAATCGCCAAAATGATAAGAAAGTAACATAATTTTGCTTAGAGTCTCATGCAATGACACAGGATTGCATGTATGGGACAACACAAATTGTTTGGCCCTGAACATTTCAGCTGTTTAGGTATAGTTTTGAGTCATTTCATGACTATTAGGGCAATTGAAGAATCAATCTTTTTTTCAGTGGACCTTTCTAACTATGATGTTCTTCCTGAATTAAAGTAACGGGAAAGCTCACAATAATTTTCTTCATCTTTCCCACTACACTAGATTCCCTTTAACATAGACTACAGGGGACATCGGGTTTGATAGATAGGCACGTATGTTTAATGCATCAAGCCCCCTTAGCAAACATAGGCGTACAGGGGTTACCCTACAATAATAGGATACCCCCATTGCAACTTGATACAATCAGGATCTATGTTTTGTTGAAGAGCTCATACTATTTTCTCGGAGAGAGGGTCAGAGAAAGGGACAAATCAACAGATTTAGGAGCTTTCCAGTTGTATATGATTCGTCTTCGCTTTGATAAGCATTGGATTTATATCATGTATAAGAAGTATAAGAACGTTTTGGTATGATGAGATGGGGGCGGGGTAATAATAATAATAATAATAATAATAATAATAATAATAATTACATTTATATAGCGCTTAATACATATATCCATTAAGCGCTTATAGTGTAAACTAATTATTGCCCGGCTTAGCCAGGCTACCCCGAAAGGTGCTCACAGCATTCAAGGAATATTGCTTCTTATCGGTGAACATTCACCTCACTTGGGTCAAGTACGGCAAATTTGCAGGTTGACATCTTGCCCAAGGATGCTAGTGGAATGTAGGGGATTCGAACCGCGTACCTTGTGATCGTCAGTCCGCTGACTTATCCACTCGACCACACCACTCCCACACAAAATATAGGAGGAAGTGGCCAGAAGTATAGATTGATAGGAGGTGACGGTGGAAAGAGAGGGCATGTGGAGGTCAGAACAAAAAAAAATAAATGACTAAAAATTAGAGGCAAAGAAAGAAAATTAATAAATATCTATCTCTTATCTACCTAAGATATGAAGACATTGCATACAACGATTTTTTTTTAACTCTCTCCTTATCGCCCTCCCTTTATATTCCTAGCTCTCTCTCACTCTCTCTCTCTCTTTGTCTGTTTTCTCTTTAAATCTCATTTGCTCTTTTATATCTTTCTTTCATATCAGTTGTTCGTCTACCTAAGATATGAAGTTGTTGCATACGGATGAATACATTATTGATCTCCCCCTCTCTCTCTTTCTACCCTCTTTCTCTCTCTCTTTCTCTATCTCTCTCTCTCTCTCTCTCTAACATCTCTGTGAATCAATACACGATATACTGAAAGCTCACCATCATTTCAACACGCCCCTCGATCTTTCCTCCCCACACTCTATTCCCCCTTTCTCTCTCTGTCTCTCAGAAGTGTTTGTATCATGAACTGTTAATTTCAATTCTCCCAGCAGATTACCCATTAATGTGCCCACAGGTGATTAAGTTACGGTTTAATGATTAAACCCGTGTTAACGTTAAATGTGTCAAGGACATTTTAAAAAGGCCCATTAGCTTTCAAATAACCTTTAAGTGAATCACAAGATAAAGTTGAAAATCACTCTTTTCGATAATTTCGTTAATGTTTTATAATTTTTTGTCTTCTTAGAGAGCTATTTCAGTTCAACTAAACACACTTATGCCGATGCCTAGATGCCCCGTCTCTCTGTCCCTTTCTTTTTTCATTTCTCCCTTTCCAACTCCTTATTTCCTATAGTTCTCCAGCCTTTCTCTTACTGCTTAAGATATGAAGATAATGAGAGAGAGAGAGAGACAGACAGACAGATAGAGACAGAGACAGACAGAGAGAGAGAGAGAGAGAGAGGAAGGAATGTGGGGCTCTCTGTCTTCATCATTTGTTTTATATTCCCCTTTTTTCTTTTTCTTTTTAAATATTACCCCTACTTACATGTAGGATTAAAACATATCTACTATTATGTATGCTTCATGTTCTATGTCTGTTTGGACTCCTAACATTCTCGCTTCATGTTTGTATATCTAAAACAGAAGGTGTCATTAATCATCTATTTGGTGAAGGGTAATTTCCGATGCGTCCCAAAAGAATACGGCCCATTTCACTCCCATTTCCCGATCAACATCAATCACATCTTTTACCGCCCTTTCTCCTTGCGTTTCCCGCGTTTTCTCCTCGCCTTTCCCGCCTTTTGACTTTTCCTCCTGATTCCTGAAAGCCCTGGATCTGACCTTGACATACATTTCAAGGTGACCGTCTGCTAATCGTCTGAAGCGCTTTTATTCCGAAGTGAAGCTTTGCATCTGTTTATCCATCAACCGTGTATAGACTGTCGAAATTGGGTATACAGGATTTTAGAATTCTCAACACGCCCATATAAAAGTTGCTCAGAAATGGCTTAAAGAGGCCCACATACATTCAATTTTGCTAGTTCCAAACTTGAATGTTGAACTGGATGAATTTAAATCAATGGTTTCTGACGTAATTTTTTCTTGTTCATACATTTTCGTGAAAAAGATTAATGCAAATTCAAACGAGGAAGAAAATACAAAAATACAATCTTCTACTCAGGGAGCAAGTAGGGTGGACCTGACATGTCGAGATATAAAAAGTAGTCCTATCTAGGATGGTTGTATAGACCCTAACCAACATCGCTAGGGCGGACTACTCTTCAGATCAGCTGCAGGAGGGTCCCTACAGGTGGGGGCGTCCAAAATAGCCGCCCCTTTTACAAAAATTAGCATTCTGAACAAAAATGTTTGAAGCAGAGTTTCAAATACATTGAATTTGGTATCAAATTAAAGATAATAAAATTTCCTACGATTTGGTACTATTTTCAATAAGAATCATATTCAGTAAAGGTAAAATTTTAAGCGTTAAACTTGATTTTTCTCATTTTTTTCAAAAAATAAACTTTTATATATTTATTGTTTTACCTCGTGTCATAATCATGTCGAGACCTAAAGCGCGAAACTTTTCAGAAATGTGCCCCAATCTATGGACAAGAGTATGTGAAAAAAGAAAAAGTAATACCCTTTTCCAATAAAAAGATATAACGCTATAAAGTTACCTCCGCAATATACGGAAAAACGACGTTTTCGCCCCATTTATGTGGAAAGCCCATACATACACGTGTAATACCCTATTGCAGTGCGTGCATGTGTATTGCACGGCAGGATCTAACAATTATTACATGAATATACAAGTTTCCATAAAGGTTAATAAAGAATGGACTTCATCGGGATTTCCAATCTTTTAGTGAAGGGGAATGGAAATTGGGGGGTGGGGCAATGAACGCGGGTGCCAATACTTTGGTTGGGCGTGTCATCTCCTCAATGGGCCGCGGAGCAAGGGGTGGGGCTGGGGGTGCTCACCCACTGATTTGTAGGTAAACGTGTACAAAACGCGGAGGGAAGTATGGCCTATAGATTTGTGATTTTGTCAGCTGTTTCAGAGCCTCTCCTTTCGGTCGAAAGCCCATCCACTTTACAAAACGCTCAGCCGCCTCCGTGCCCGGCGCTCCCCAATATGTGTACCTGATTGGATGTGCATTTCTTAATAATAGATATTTTCTTACAGGCTGTGATTCAAACGTTTTGGAGTTAACAATAAGACTTTTTCATAACGCACGAGGCATGAAATAGATGTTGGCTGGAAGACTTAATAATAATCGTTAATAAGAAATCAAATATTTTTTTTAATTGATATTATTTATATTATAATAAGTAATTTTAAACATATTCAATTAATAAAATCAAGGCTTGGCTACTTGATAATTCAATTGTTAATTTTTATGGGAGCACCGGTTTTGAATTACCCGGCTTTTTCCCTTTTTGGAGAGTTCTTTGTATTCTTTGGATATGATTCGTCCGTTGCTATTTATCATGTCCCGGGTTGTTTTTTAGAGAAAGGGCTTATGTTGATGAAGCAGAGATGACGCTAGACCACTTTCGCTTGCCTGAGAGAAGTAAGGAAAAAGAAAAAGAAGGCTTGTTTGTTGTCTGGGTAACAATGGCAGGGCTGCCCTCCGCTCTTAAGGGTCTTCTCGGCTGCCTTGTTGGGGATTAGAGCGCGCAGATATCCCGCTACGCCCGTTTGGCTGACTCCCTCGGCCGTTCTTTCTTCTTCATACCGCGCTATCGCATCTTAAGGTTATGATTTTGGATTGTTTTTTAAGTCACTTGTGGAAACAAGTAAGATAAAATCGCATATTTTTGATTTTTTTATCTATTGGTCACAATAGGGGTTGTTTGACAGTTTTTTAAAGCCATGGCTTTTTATTTATTGGGGTAGCGCGAGAGGATATAAGTTTGTTTTTTGAAAGAGCCAGGTAAAGAGGGCCGACTTGTTTTCTAATTACACAAGTTTATTTGATTCCATTTATAATTTATATTGGATAGGTGGCTTCCCCAAAAAACGCTATTTAATATCCATATCAAATTTTTTAATTTCCAATTTCAGTATTTAGTTTCCAAGGATTAAACCAGTATATTAGTAAATTACCATGTTTTGGTAGGGGGAAAAAATTTGCACCCACTGTTTCACACCAACAAATTGCGGGGAACTCATTTACATCTTTTTATCTGGATAAGTTAAAAAAATTAATATACGGGCAACAAGGGTAGTTTTTATGGGGAAGTGTAGAAATGAAAAGGAAAGGAGGGACTTTATCACACGCCCACTCCGGCGAATAGCTCACCCAGCAGATTCTATGCGGGCCCCCAGCACAAACCCAAATACAAAATTTTTTAATTTTGTATTGCACCTTAACTTATCTTTACCACATAAAATTTCCCGCCCAATTTATCTTGTTTATTTAGGGGGATTTCTCCCAGGGTAAATAAGGAAGATGGAATAAAAAAAGGTGAATGTTATTTGTTCTTTATAAACCTTCCTTTTCTTTTCCCATATTTGCAGGGCCACCACTAATGCGCCCTCCATTATAAGGCTGAAATTCACTTTATCTCAAAAAAACAGAGGAGGTCCACCCAGATGTTGCCAAAATGGATATGAACCGCAAATGAACATTAACATTGGCTCGCGGTAATCATTTGACTTGCTCGGCAAGTTTTATTTTCACGCACAATATGCTTTAGGGATTGGGGTATGGTAAGGGTCTTATAGGTGGTGTTTCCCAATGGGTTTAAGTTAACATGTAGTCACACATTGTTAGTTGGTATGTGGGAGGTAATTTGGTTGGGAGGCAAAAGTGTCATAAACCTAATCAATAGGGGTAAACTTGTTTCAATAATGCTTTTGCCGCACATTTTACACTATGGCATACATGTTAATACAGTCTGGTTGTCAAAAAAAATGGGTTACAGGTCGGATTAAAAAAATAATTTAAAGGTGGTTGAAAAATCTTTTTTCAAATGATATGTGGGTAATGGTTGGGTAACATAAATTAAAAGCGCAAACATTTTTCCTCTTTTTGGCTGATACTGCTTTACGCGCTTTCATTTCTGTATAATTTGCTTTCGTAAAACAAAGTTTGCCTAAATTTTCTGCCTGCTTGCGCAAGGGAACAAATCGGAAATTACGGTCAGTTTCTATTGTTTCTGGTGAGCGCATGGAAATGATGGCCTTTACGCGGAAAACCTACACAAAGGCAGCGGAACGCGGTGGGTGCGACAAAATGTAATTTTTTGCTTTATTGTAAGAAAACCTAGTCATATCTCCAAAAAATTAAACACGGCACCAATTGTTGGATGATAATAATTTTTGGCATAGATTCAGAATAAAGTCTGGGATTTTACGCCTGCTTTTTAAATGAAAATACCAAACAATAACCATGTTTTTAGCTGATCAAGTATTCCATTACTTATAAAAAACAAGCATGAAAAATTCCCTCTGACAGGCGCACGGTCCAATTTAATATATTGCGCTCTTCCTGCCATTGCCAGATCCAGCACCTAAATATATTATGGCAGTTTTCTTGTCATTTCATTTTGCTGCTTTCAAAACCAAAACATCTTTTTGAAACGTTGACCTTTTGAAGGCTCTGGTTGACCCCAAACATTTTTAAGAATATAGGTCCCGCTCCTAAATTTTTGACCTACATATTCCTAAGCAACATCTAATAAGATTGTCTTTCTATATTGGCAATATTAACTCATATCATGGGATTTGACAATTTTGACCTCTGTTGACCCTTGACCTTTGGACCTACTAGAATCCAAAATCTTAAATCAAGATATCTTCTTTCTTATAGTGGGATTACAATACTTGTCCCCGACAAAGTTATGAAGTTTGAATATCTCAAAGTGGGTTCTTTGAAAATATCGCGGTAACTGAACTCATAATAACAGAATTCATCACAAATTTGAACTCTGGTTGCGACGCATGGACCTGAGTTTGACCTTACATACTCGTTAAAATCTAATCAGATCATCTTCCTTAATGGTGAATACATACTATACCCAAGTTTGACATTTGAATATGCTTAAGTGGTTTCTTTGAGATATTGGTGGTTAACGATCATCTTATAAACATTTGGAATTCTACAATTTTGAGCTCTAGTGTACCCATTGACTTTGGACCCTGTACATACTCAAATCTAATTCAGAGGATCATCTTTCTTTATGGTTTGATTAAACATACTATTCGTCACCAAGGTTTGGAAGTGTAATTTATCTCAATGCTGGTTTGTCTTGAGATATGTGGGTACCAGTAGATGCAAAGCGGGACCGCTGGAAAAACCCGGACGGTACCGGGACAGACCAGGATGGATGCGGAACGGAGGTACGCGACGGACTAACCCGAAACTGATGCCTCTCGTTGCTACTACCATTTTCGGTGGGGGGAGGCAATAAAAGCTTATGGTTTTCGCCACTTTGTACCATTTTATATATTTGACAGCAGAAACTTTTGTCATATCTAGATTTGACAACTCTATTATGAAATTAAATTTTGCAACTGCAAGTTTACCCAATTTACCATTCACGTGGGGTTTGACTGTGGCAGGTGTCAATCTAGTGGTCTTGCCAATTGAAACATCTTGGTGAACATTAAGTCACAGGATTCTAATACGCATATCCGCGTCTAGTGTCGACAGTCCTGCGACTAATTTCATAACACAACTCCAAATTTTGTATAAATGATTTATGGGCAAGGGAATGCCTTCGATGATAGAAAGGTTTACTTTTTTTAATATTTAAGAGGCTTTTCTTAAAACGGGGATAGTTCCACCCTGGAAATTTTTTATTAATGGTTTTAAAAAAAATGCAAGAAAAATTCATGAAAAAAATATTAGTGGAAGTTATTGAAGAAAATTTGGAACACGCAAAAATAGTCTTGGGGAAGTTTTTATGATAATTTTATTTAAGTTTTTTGGATTCGTTGTGACCGTCACGTGCCGACGAGCTTCCAATGGTGTTGTTGGGTATGTAATTCCCATAAATTGATCAATTTGTTTCATCGTTTGTTGGATAAAAGGAAATGGGTTGATTTTGTTGATAGAGGCACTGTAATATATAACTATAAGTTTTTTCATGAATATAATGAACCGCCGCGACAAGGGGTGAAAAATAATAAATATTTTTTTTGAAGAGCAATGACATTTTATGGAATTTTACGAATTACATAACCACATGATGTGGGTCCCCATAAAGTTGTGCATAAGTTGAGTGACTAGCCACGGCATTTGGGACCTGAT
The DNA here is from genome assembly GCA_940671915.1 of Paracentrotus lividus. Classification (NCBI taxonomy): domain Eukaryota; kingdom Metazoa; phylum Echinodermata; class Echinoidea; order Camarodonta; family Echinidae; genus Paracentrotus; species Paracentrotus lividus. The sequence goes on along the minus strand of CALNVZ010000641.1, from coordinate 9,960,609 downwards.
AAGAAGGGCCGGGCATATCTTTTTATGCACTTCGTAAGGTTTATGATTTGGACCAATTTCAATCGAACTACCATATTATTGTATAAATGTAGGGAAGTGGCATGTGTTCATTACCAGTTTGGGATTCTGAATTTTTACAATTTGCGTCTGGAAAGATTATGATTAAAAAAACAGTGCGTGGAGTGGACACGACGAGAAAGAAAAGACAATGGGGTTTCTGTGGAAGCATCATTTGGGTTGATGGTTTGGGATTTGTGGGCTCAGGGTAAATATCTTGTCTAAGGGTAGCATAGGTTTGGGGCTGGTATAGTGTGTTAATAGAATGAGTGGTAAACTCTCCGACATTTTTATTTTTTAATGGTTTAGCTCAAGATCTATTCCCTCTCTGGTGGGGAAAATGGTCCCCACCTATTATGTGGTCCGTGAGTAGGAACCACGACGAGTCTTGGGATCCAAATGTGGATGTTGACACTGACCAGTTGCCTTAAATTCCTCAACATTTCAAGGTAGAATTTAGACTTAACATTCCAAATTTACCTGCTATCTTTATATGCCCCATTGTTAGAGTTAGTCCATGAACAATCTAAAATTTAAGAGAAAACAAAGATTAAAAAAGAACGCGTGTATACCAAAGTTGGATTGTAGTTTATAAGAAATAAGAAGGGGGCATTTAAAGCACCATAGTCCCGATCGTGGGCACATTC
>CALNVZ010000641.1:9918115-9949173 GCA_940671915.1 Paracentrotus lividus | reverse complement strand
TCGTTGCATGTATCATGCCTAATCCGTTGAAAGTCACACTTTCAGCGATGCAACACTTGTACACTATTCCTGTTTTCTAACGGAAGCTTGCGGTAGGGCTTAGGCACGGTCCATGTGTCAATATCATAACACGCTTGCTAAACCTGTCACATCGACTTTGCAAATCGCTCCATCTTTTCTCTCCACAAATTGTCGATTGATGCGCATGCACATTGCACCAGACATTAATCATGACATGTCAATATAGACTTCTGCAAATGTTCTGTGTATTGCTCTACGAGAGATAAGAAAACAAGACACATTTTCTTGCATTTTTGTTTTTACCGTCTGCACTTTTGGGGATTCAATGTGGCGTATGACTGCTCATATCTCGATTTTGCAAACCTACCCCTGAAAAAAAGCCCAAAACATAATCATTTTTCCTAGCTTGCAATCCCCCTAATAAATTAAAACCTGGATTATTGCAAGCGAGAGTCCTGTAGGGATTTACATTAATGAAAGTAAAGAAAATTTCTTGGAATATTAATTGTATTAATTTTATTTTGATTAACTTTAAAACTTGTTGAATGTTTCTTTATGCTCCCCCCCCCCCTCCTCTCAGAAACAACCTCGCGCATGCAAGCAAAGAAAATACATATTTCTCCAGGACAACATAAATAATATCATTCTTTGAAGTAAAGAAATTATTACAATCAAACAATCAGCTTTGTCTGAAGTCATTGTAATAAGCTCAGCCATTCAACTAACAGAAGACAATCTTTTTAACCTTTTGGGACTCCATTTTGTATACACTATGCCTACGAGACGGGAATGCGAGAGCGCTTGACAAGCAGACGATAAATATACACGGCAATCGATATCTAATCGATATCATGCCAGCGCATAATGTCTTGCCGAAAATGTCAATTTGCGGTGTGTGGTGACATTGACTTGTGTTATAAACAAGCAATATCGACAGGGTGTATGCATAACTTTTATGTCACATGAAGAACGGTTGATTGACAGGTAAAAATATTATTAATAATTATAGCTCTTTATAAAATAGCGCCTAATATGAAACAATTTCATCTCTAAGCGCTTTACAATTATTATTACCCCGGTCATCGGATGCTTGTATTAAAGTCTTTCTGACACCTGTCCAATCCCAATGGGATCATTCAGAACCATGGCAGGCAGGCACTCGTCTCATTCCTCCCGGGTACCCATTTTGCACCTGGGTGGGGAGGAGCATTGTAAACGAAACGCCATGCCCTAGGACGTAAGTGTCATACCGGGGATTGAACCCACGGCTCTTGCATTCTCAACATTGGTCTACACAAATTTATTGACTAAATTGAATATTACTTCATAATTATTATCCTCTATGTTAAAGAGTAGAAAAGCCCTCAAAGAGGAGTGAAATTCTACTTTAAGAAGGAGTTTAAGGAGGATCAAACCTTTTTGACCGAAAAAGCATGAAATGTTTAACAAACAAATTATAAATTGATCACTGTGAAACAATGCTCTTAATATTGGGTGTCGATGTAGTAAGAGTAAAGCGATTTTTTTTTTTAAAGATAATGAAAATGATACAAAAAATAGGAAAATAAATGAGTAAAATATGATAAACATTATCTCTCATCCCTATAAATTAATGAGATGGGGATAAATTATAAATAAAACAAAATCTAAAGTCTAGAACTGCCTCGAAGCTATTCTGCCTCTATACACTGTGAAAAATATATGTATTTTTTACAGCAAATCTGCTGTCAGCAGAGTCGCCATAAAAAATGTAATTTGTAAAAATGTAAGTTTCTCCTGCAAATAATTACATGAGAAATACAAAATATACATCAGGAGTAACATATTTGATCCGTTTTAAGCAAATACGTATGCTATAAAACTCTAATGATATTTTTCCTTCTCTTTCATCAATTTTTAAGGGAGAAATTTACAGCAAAACTGTATTTTTAAATTACATTTTTGTATGGCGACTCTGCTGACATCACTTTGCTGTATTTTTTCTGTTTTTTTTTTTTTTTTTTTTTTTTTTTTTTTTTTTTTTTTTTTTTTTTTTACAGTGTAGGTAACCTTACTCTTAAAGGGGAATGAGCTCCTCAGAGAAATTTGGCTTTAATGAAAGGAGACAAACAATACAAACATATAAGTAAGAGTTTCAGGAAAATCAGGCAATGATTATGAGAGATGTGAAATTTTACAGTTTGAGATCACTAATGATATGGATATCCTCCAATTGGCAACGTAGCCATGATGTGTGATGTAATGCAGGGAGAACTTTCCTATTTCTATTGTACCCATTTTACTAAAATCATCTTTTTCCTTAATCTTCAGGTAGAGCAAAGAATCTTTTCATGAGATGACATGTAAATATATGAAACACATAATAAGTCGTGCTCACAAAATCTGTTCCATTATTTAAAAAAAAAAGAAAAGTGGGACATTTAGAGAAGTTTTTGCGCATATCATATGGGGAGTTCTCCCTGTATGACATCACACATGGTCACCGCGTTGCCAATTGGAGATTTCCTATGTCATCAGAGATTTCAACTTTCTAATACTCATAACTTCCAAATTATTTATCTGATTTTTACCAAATCTGCACTGATGTGCCGATTCGATTTTTCTGCGTCCTCAGTAAGCCAACTATCTCTAAAGGGACAATTCTCCTTTAAGCCCTACTTGACAAATCACCTGTATCAAGCGCAGTTTTCTCGCATTTCTTTCCTTGCTCTTCGCTTCGAAAGCTCACGTTCTTTAAACATCGATAGCCGACAAAGCCCCATTAACAATGTTCATGCTCTAATTAACCGGCAAAACCAAAACCTTGTTCCCCACATCTCACTTTTCCCTTTTTTTTATCCATCAGGTTTCTATCTAGTCCGACTTCGTTCTCTTTTCTGTCGCGTGTGAGAAGCATTAGAAGATGTTGCTAGATGCTTCGGGCATCGCAGCTCTCTCTCTCTCTTTTTTTTTTTTTTTTAAATCAAACGAATCTCGGGATTTCTCGGAACGAAGAATTCGTCGCTTCGGGAGGTTTCGGCGATGAATATCACTTTGATCGTTGTTCATTCAAGCGTATAAATACAAATTGAAGATGATTTTACTCGACTTGCACGAATGCACCTCGACACCATGCTTGATGGTAGGATGGGGAAGGGGGGGGGTGTGGATGGGGCTTTCAAATCTAACCAAGATGGGGTGGAGACAAAGACAATTTTTCCCAAAGCGATCCCCCCCCCCCCTCAAAAAAGAGCGCATATTACACGAACATATTTTGGGGATAAATGGGGGACTGACCATTTTGATTTGAAAAAAAAGTAATAAATGAAAAGATAAATAAATAAATAAATAAATAATTGGGACAATCCTTCTGAAATATCTTACCCATTACGCCCCTGTGTGACATCAAACCACCATCATTCATACTGAATTAAATGAATTACGGCAAATGGTAAGTTAGAGGGTTGGGGTTGTTTGGACTGATCAAACCAAAGATTTAGATAAAACACACATGGTTATACGGTAGGTCGCATAAGGGTGGTATCTCACTTCGCAGGAATCTACTTTGAAACAAGTTTGAGACGGATTTGAAACAACTTTGAGACGGATTTCGGAGACGTCGCGGAGACGTCTCCGAGACGTTTCACGAGTCGCGAAAACGACTTTGAGACGGTTCTGTGAAACTGCTGTGAGCCAGTTTATGAAAATTGTCGTGGAGACGTCTCCTAAGTTTCGGAGACGTCTCTTATACTTTTTATCAGTCGTCGAAACGATTCCGTCGCGTGAGATACCACCCTAATGAAATAGAATATAATCATGAACTCACATTATCTGATTGTCACACGTTCACTCCAGTATCAGTCCTGTTTTCCTCATCAGAAGTAATCGAATCTACATGTAGAATTAAGAAGAAAATAAAAATAAACTCAAGAATCTCGTGACATAACCACCATCGATTTTCATTCTTCGGGATATGTGAAAACTTTGAATCACATATCATCCGTGTAAAAAAAAAGCCGCTCACGGCCATTTCGTATCTTAAGTTCGTACGAAAATGGCCAAACAGCTGTTTTTTCCCCCTCGGCTACGGAGTGCTATGTGATGGAGTCATGATTGTGAGACGTGTTATACAAAAATAATTATTCAGAGCGAAATACGGAGACGTTGCATCTTGGATCTATGTGAGGAGAAAAAAAAAAAAAAAAAAAAAAAAAAAAAAAAAAAAAAAAAAAAAAAAAAAAAAAAAACATTTTTTAATACCTCAACCCAACCCAAAAATCATTCAGTCGTTAATGTTGAGCTCCAATCTGTTTAGCCTGTATATACACTCATTCACTCATTAACCGCTATATAAAATGTCAATTCGAATTATGACTTGATGGGTGCTTTCATTAAAACAGATTTTCAGTGTTAACATAGGGTACATGCAGGTAATATGGGCCACCTGAAGCAAATCATGACGTGACCGTCGACCAGTGACCGGTGACCGTGGGAGCCACCATAATGTTGTTCATATGAACTGTATACGAAAATATATCGTCGTGAGAGCATCTGATGCCGAAATTCACTGAGAAAAATTGCTGAAACCAACAAGGTAGGTAAAACTTACGGCATTTTTTTTACCCTGATGTAAAATTTGATATTTCACAGAATGTGATGGTGAAAGAGTGTTTGAGGGGGTAACCTCAATTGTTTTGTATATTTATAAGCTTATAGTTTCATTTTGATCATGCTAGCGTGTACAGGTCAATTTGTTGTAGTGAAGGGGTGCAATTGTGCATTGAATGCTTGCCTGACACAGCAACATTAGTGCATGGTAATATGGGCCTATCCAAAATGGCGGAAATGATTCTGGTACTTAGTATCGGATGAGGCATCAATCTCTTTGCTACGATTTTTTTGGGTATATTCACAGTATATAATTAATATAAATAACTTATTGTAGGCCTATATTGACTTGTATAATAAAAATAATATCTAAATAATATTAAAAAAAGAAATAATATACAAAATACAAACAATGAAATATTATAGTCAAAGTGTTTACTGAAGGGTCTTATAATTTCAAATGATATCTTAAAGTTAATGATTTTCAACATTTTCAATTCAATTCATTCAATTCAAAAATGGTCTTTATTCATAAACATGAAATAAATTATTGTACATGAAAAACAGCCGCAGCTTGAACTTTCACGTGTACATGTTTACATGGCACATTATGAATACAATTTAAAAAAAATTAAATGAGAAAAATACTATTTACAGTGATTACAAAACACATAGCATAAAAATCGGTAATATTATTAAGTGTGTGCATTAATTTTCATAAGATCGACAAGATAGATTCCATAGGCCTGACTTGAGGAGAAGGGAACTGTACATACTTTTGACATTAATAAAGATAATAAGAAAATAAGAGGTTTTTGTTTTTGTTTTTTTTTTCTTTTTTCTAGCTTTTGTTAAGTATGTCAACCAGAAATGGCAAAGGGTTTTTTTAAAAACCTTTCTGTTTTGAGTTTAATTGTTGATAAGTCTGCATATGGCGAAGGAATTGTTCATGCGTTTTTTCTTAGGCAACCATGTCTGACAAATGGGATGATTTAAATTGATTAGCAAATTTTTATACAAAGTTTCAGTCTCCTCTCCTCAAGAGTTGGCAAATTACATATTTGGCAAGCATGCAAGTAATTAATGTATTCATATCCTATTATGATTTTACACACTCTTCGTTGTATTTTCTCGAGATATTGCTTTGTTCTTTTGTAAGACTACTATGGAACACCGGAGCACAATATTCTAAAATTGGTCGTTATAACCTGCATATATTGTCACTAGATCCTTCAAAAGTAAATTAAATTTCTTAATTTTCCTCAACATGTATAGTTTTCTATTGCACCTTTTAACTAAATCATCAATATGTTAGTTCCATTTTAAATTGGATTGAATGATTATTCCAAGAATTTTGATATTTTGTACATTGCATAAAATAGAGTCGTTGACAGAAAGAATTTCAGGAAGAGGTGGATTTTTCAAAAATGAAACATGTAGGGTGAAACATTTTGAAGGATTGAGCGACATGTTATTCGATTGCGACCAGTTATGCACAGAGTGAGTATAGGTTGTAATTGTGAGATGTCGGTTGATTTACGACATTGTACTAAGGACAAATCATCAACATATTTGAAATAATGTATAGGAATATTTTTACACAAATAATTGACCATTATCAAAAAGAGAATGGGGGCCAAGGCGTGTCCTTGGGGGACACCGGCATGATTAACTATACATTAGACAAAATTCCATTATATAGAGTACTTTGAGTACGGCATTGTAAAAAACTAATAATCCAGTTTATCATCCATGGCTTTATATGCTATTAATCATTTTTTCAATAAGAATACCGTGATCCAGGCGATCAAAGGCCTTTCTAAAATTTGTACATACAACAGTAGAGATGGGTTTATATTTTCTGCGTTTTTATAAAGATGATGCAAAAGACCAACAAGATAATGTGATGTTGATAATCCTGGTCTATTACCGAACTGATGTATATCAATGTATTTTTCAATGTATTTCAATAACCATTGAGCCATAAAAGATTCAGCCAACTTAGAAAAATGTGAAGTCAAAGATATGGGACGTAAATTATTTATACTAGGTGGTGAGATTTTGGAATAGGAGTTCCTTGACCGAATTTCCATTGTGAAGGTAGAACACCTTGTCTGAAAGATATATTAAGGATTCTGGTAACCGGTACACTCATTCACATGCAAATTCTCTTATGATTCTAATTGGAAGTCATCTTTTACAGATGCTTTATGTAATTGTAATTTCCGTAATCTGCAATAGACTTCCCACAACTAATATTTGAACTTTCAGATTTTAAGCAAATTCCGGACATGGTAGAGTCATTTAGTTAAACATACATTAAATACATGTGCCCATATTACCTGCACATGCAGGTAATATGGGCACTTTGGTAATGACGTCAACATTTGAATATTGCAGACAGGGTGGTTGGTGATAATTGTTTTTCTTCACAATAAAAGTTAGAGCAGTAATTATTGATTCATATAAACAAAGATTAGACTGTGTGTCATTTTGTAATTTTATGCAAATTAGGCAAATGAGCTTAGGGGGCCCATATTACGGCTTATGCTAAAGTGTTGCGTTGTGGCGCGGCGCGGCGCGTTAAAAAATGGAAATAATCGACGAAAAAAAAACCAAGGTGTCTTCAAAGCGTCCTACGGAAAAAGGAAAAGATTCTGGATCGATTTTTGTGAAATTTTTGGAAATGATTATCATTTTTCGGACTCGAGACTTTAGCATAAGCCCTTGTGTGGGGTTAGTGTGCAGTGTGTGTGTGTGTGTGTGTATATGTGTGTGTGTTGTGTGTCAAAAATTGTGTGACTAATAGTTCCAAAACGATGCATATGGATTTTACCCCTTCTAACACACTGCGCGCCGCTATAAAAAGCTGCAAAACGGTACAATTTTCCTTTTGTTTCAACCATATCTTTTGACCCGATGGGCCTACTTCACCAACGGAAAAAGTATTAGAAAATGTAACTCTTCTTCGTTTATGGTGATATAAAATCACGTTTTTTTGCTCTTTTCAGCGTACCGTTCATTTTTTGCTTGAATTTCATCAATTTTGTCAAAGTTTCTATGGTATTGAACTTTTTTGACTGAATGCTTCCGGCTTTATCAGTAAGGTTCTTGCCGGGAGTGGGCTATTTTTCACCAACGGAAAAAGATTTAAGTTATCAGCTCATTCTGAAAATGTTGATATATAAATTATTCTTATTGGATGAAAAAAAAAGCACCGTCATTTTTTACTCAAAAGATCAAACCAATTGATGCCTACGTCTGATTTGGGGAACTTGGCTATAGCGAGCCAGCCGGCTACGGGTCGTACCATTCTTGCTCAGGGAAATCAAGGGTTTTAATTCTGTGGATCACTCCGGTGTCGAGATTGAATTAGAAAAAGAAGAAAGAGGCGACATTTGTACTGATTTTTCGTAAATAATCACGCAGTCAGGTAGCGATGAGATTTTCCTTGACAAGAATATGACAGAAACAATGTCTGCTGAAAATAAATAAACGGTCTCAATAAATCGCCGTACGTGTCCCTCCCACTAAGCCCAAACGCCGTGTCACCCCTTGCTCTAAATAGACAGTCGCCTACCTATCGTGATCCGGCCGGCCAATCAGATTCAACCGCACAGCTGACCGGACATTGTACGCGTAGTCGTTCTGTGTATGCGCACAGGCTATACCCGGGCTGATTAAAAGCGTCAAATTAGGTGAAAGAAATCGGGGGTCACAAATTCATATGAAAAGTTTGGTCGATGCTGTTTACGGCCATCGGCAGCAATCAGAAATCGCGATGGGCTAGTCCTGGTCCACGTTCACATGGTTTAAATTGCGAATTTCAATGAAATTCCTGGTCCTGTTTCTGGTCCACAGAATCAGGGGGCCGGCCTTAGTACTCACATAATGCCAGCAACCAGAAATCGTGATGGGCTAGTCCTGGTCCACTCCTGGTCCCGGTCCACGTTCACATTGTTTTAATTGCGAATTTCAATGAAATTCCTGGTCCTGGTCCTGGTCCTGGTCCACAGAATCAGGGGGCCGGCCTTTGTACTCACACAATGCCAGCTCCTAAATTCTTTTGTCTTGGAAGAACTTGAATCCGCCCATGACTTGGGCTCATTTCCTAAAATTTCACAAAAATCGATTCAGAATCTTTTCCTTTTTTGTAGGACGCTTTCAAGACACCTTATTTTTTTTTCGTCGATTATTTCCATTTTTCAGCGCGCCGCGCCGCGCCACAACGCTACACTTTAGCATAAGCCCATATTACCTGCATGTACCCTAATATAACTATAGTTTCTAAAAGCTATACACTTTATCAGTATTACAAGTGCTATAAATACAATGAATGTTAAAGCCATTAGCCTAATTACCTACATCCTCGTTGTCATGAAAAATAAAGACGAGCTCTAACATTATGAACGAATCCATGAATAAAAGAACCCTCGTATGTTGACATGGGAAACGCATTTTCTGCGACCGAATTTGAAATAAAGAGAAGGAAAAATGAAAATAAGATTAAAAAAGAGCTATTGAATTATTCATCATCTACATGAGGTTAAATTGTTATCATTCACTGTCATGTGGTGGTCACAACATGACTTAGAGAATTGCACATCATAGATAGTTGGACGTTAAACTTACGTGTTATGATATAATCGCACAAAGTTATGTGACAGTTGCCATTTTCTGTAAAGGGCGATTTCATGATTTTGTTGTTTTTGTTTCTTTGTTTTTTCTGTTATATCTGTGTCCATTACGAGACAGTTTTATCTTTCATTTCAACTGTAAAGGAATTGTAATTAAGTCAAGTTAAGTCTTTGTTCTTGAGCCCCACTGGTACTACTTCTGGACCACCATCAATCAATAAAGTATTTCTTTGTTTTTATGTTGAAAAAATGTAATATGGACGTGTTAAAATGTCCTGTAAGACACAGCATGGAATCGCCCTAAAGTTTGTTCTTCAAGGTGCATTAATAGACTCCTTACTGAAAATTAAAAGTAAATCTCATTTCTAACTCCCATACATCAAAAAGCGGTGTTTATACATAAATATACCATCACCCCATCACAAACACACAGTACAAAAGATCTCAGTCAATCCGTTAAGTGGAATAACAAAAATATTATAGATAGCTTCGGACACTCACACCAAAATATCATTATCTGCCTGGAGTATGTACGCATATGGAATTAATGAGATATTCACTGTAAAGGGCCTCTTAAGATGAATTTCTCGATGGCGGCCTAAAATGAATTATATTAACGGGGAAATATAGTGCGAAGTGCTCGAGGGAGCGGGCGTCTACTTTACTTAGCATTATCCATTCTCGCTTTGTAGAATGAGCATTTATAATGCTATGATCACAACGCATCGCATTTCATTTTTTCCTTCAAAATTGAGTGTTTTCGGTGAAACCCTTGCCAAAAGACTGAAAACGCCGGTGATTCCTTGCGTTTCGATATGGAATCAACAAGAGTCGAGACACCTTGCTTTCGCGTACCTGAAAAGGGGGCACATTCCTGCGTCCGACGCACGATTATCTACGGAACTGAACGCAAACCAGACGCAGTGAGGTGCATACTGGACGCAGGATTGGTTGAGACCATAGAATGAGAGAGGATGAAGATGATGAAGATGGCTTATCCGTATTCTAAGAAGATGGGATAGGACAGAGAAGTATACTCTGTGGACATCTTAAGTGTATGTGAGGAATGAGGAATATTATAAGGAGGGATTTTCCCAGAAGATAGGAAAAGAATCACGAAAAAATGGTTATTAAATGGAGCAACAGATATAATTGGAAGATTGCATGGCAGAAATTTTGTCGATTTTGATTTGATTTTATTTTTGTGAATAGTCATTTATTTATTTATTTATTTAATTTCGAATATTTAGACAGAGTAGCCTAATCAGCATATTAACAAAACCAATTAAACATACAAATGCAATACAAAAAATTTAAAAAATATATAACATGATAACATGGCACAGTGAAATCAAAAGCATAACATAAATATGGAAAATTTACGGGATACAAATTTCAATATACAGTGCGTTCCTAAAAAATCATTTGTTTGCAAGAATTCAATCGCGGGCATGAGCCAATGTACAAAATTTTACAGAATTTTAAGACGATGCAAATATGGGAACTATACTATAGAGGCAATTTACTTGGAAGCTAACATAATATATGCAAACTAAAAGTGTTAGAATTCGTATGACGGATGTAATAGTTTCCTTGAAATAAAACATAAGTACTGATCATAGATGACAGGTGCACATATTTGTCTGTAATGGCACTTTATGTAGACATTTGCATGTACCCGAGCGCTTGTTCCAATTTCGTATGATTTTGGGAATAAATTTCAATGTGCTACTTTGAATTTGAAGGTATTGCTGCACTAACAATCATCTATCATGTCTATGTACCACTTTCTGTGATGCATTTCGACTACAAATATTTGTAACAAGATATTTTGGTCAAAATCTGGATTACCAAATTTGGCTTTTTTGTTCATATATTGTTTATAGCTTCCCTGCTCATCTATATTCATGTATGTATTAAACGTGTTTGAGGAAATAAAAAGGAGAGAAAGAAAAAAGACTTAGATAATGGTTGAGGTTCTCTATATGCAACCTTTTAAAATGTAGACCGTCATTAATACCTAGATAAAGACACGTCCGTCAGGCTTACAGAGACACTCTTCGAATAATGGGAATTGGGGATTATAGAAAACTAAAAGAGAGAGAAAAGACTGCTGCACAGAAAAAACAAAACAAAAGCAAAAACAAAACGGAAAAAACTAGCATTTATTTGCCGTATTTATTTGTTGCTGGCAAAAATGAAAACTTTCTTTTGGGGGCATATTTGGACATCATTGCGCAATTCAAATGTTTCAGATATTATAATGTCTGCGAATTTGACAAACCAAATGTATTATTACAAATTTCTACAATTTAAAAGAAAAAAAGAAAAAGAAAAGTAGACAATGTAATGTGAATACATTATTATGCATTAAAAAAAAAAACAACTTTATAATATAAATTCCGTTGAGTGCTGTTAAAGTTATGAAACAATGTTTCCATTAGATAACCACTCACCTGACCCAATGACCATGTTGAAATGTTAATTAGCGAATCATTGAAACGGTTCAATGAACAACGTCGCGCCCATAGGAATCCCAACTGACCATATAATTATGATGAATATTCATGATACATAGTCCCACATAATGTTTTTGTATATAATTGAAAGACTGAACCGAATCTAATCGTAGAATTAAAGAAAAATCACTAAATATCATTTAACCAAATTTCACCACAGCATGGTAGATATTCTGTTAAACAAGATACAAGAAACAAATAGGCACAGAAATACAGTAGAAGACAACTTGGGTTTGAAATAGTAGTGCAATTAGCAGATTATGATATTGACCTTGCCTCAAGGGCGTCAACCAGCTAATTAGTATGAAGGCCACTCGACTTGATTGCCTAAATTGCCAATTTAGATGGAAGATTTAGGAAAAACACGACCAAATGCGTTATCAGAAAGATCATTACTTTCAAGATTACTTTCAAGATTACTTTATTGATTTTCTTTCATGTTTTCAAAAGTTAACAAAAAATAATCAAATTAACACACATCAGTATGTAATAAAGAACATTTTGTTCAAAAAACAGAGAAAAAAATAAAAAATTCAGAACCAGCAAGAGCAAAAAGGCGCCCTAATAAAAACAAAAGTAAGCAATTTTTTAATTTTTTTTTTAACTGAAACATATTCATGAAATAATTCATAATTGAATAAATCTTTATTGAATAATTCTTGCCCCATCCCAACACGGACAAAAACTGACTAACAGCGCACGCACTGTCAACCAGTTACTATCATGCCGGGATGAGGCAAGAAATATAATTTACAATTATATACAAAAAGAAGGAAAAAACAACATTAGATATTTTACTGAAAATTTTGAAATGTTATTTCAGCCTTGGAGACAGACAAAGCGACAAATAATTAGCGTCCTCACCTGACAATATTAGCTTCATAGCGGCCACTTGCGGCTATGCCTATTATATCTGTCAAAATGTCCGCCCTTTATAGCGACCATGTGGTTGTATTTAACTTACATACGTGCATGATTTTTTTTTTTTAAACGGAAGTTACATACGTCCGCGTTCTCTAAGTGGCAAAGTTCACGATTGCGTCCCTTGAATGTGTTCTCATCGACTCATCTTGAACAGACTCACGTTTGAACTGATAGGGTTGTGACTTTATTTTTGTTTCTCTAACACTTCGAAAAACAATACGCAATAAAACAACGGATACTCCGATTTTTTTTTCTCGAGGGAGTTACATACGTACGCGCTTCTCGATGTTGAAACTTACGATTGTGCCCCTTTAATTTGTTCTCATCGCCTCATCTTGAACAGACTCTGGTATTAACTGAAAGGGTTGTGAGTTCTTGAGGGCCCACTGACGTAATCCATACTAGCCCGGAAATCACATACGTACGCGTTTTTTATACGTGGCAAATTTTGTGATTGTGCCCCTTTATTTCTGTTTTTATCGCGTCATCCGGAGCAGGATCAGGTATTATGGTTGACTTCTTGAGGACCCACTGGTGTAATCTATACATGATATACTACTCTGATCTTGAGGTGAAAATCATCCTATACCGACCTATAAAAACGGAAGGTTCATCAATTATTTCATATGATGTCATCAGGAAAGCGATAGGACAGAGCAAACAAGGATATTACCGTTCATCTCACTCGTGATAGCACGTCATCAATAATTATTATCCCATGCACTGTTATATTTTGGCCAAAGTCACTTTTTCGTTGAGGGGTAGAAAAAAGGAAGCTTTATACCACCTGAAGAAAGAAGAAATTGAAGGTGAAATCTCTTCGAAATGAATCGATTTGACTTGATCTATTGTTTATTCATTTTAAATTAAGGTGGTTCTTTTTAAATATCAATTCCTATACAAAATTACAAAACTTGGATATTTGGGTTTTTTTCTCCACGATAAGGTTAAGCTGAAGAAAACTCGCAGTGTTACAGCGAGTAAACCAATCGGACCCCTTTCTTTCTGTTTTTTTTTTTTTTTTTTTTTTTTTGAGGGGGGAGGGGCAGACAGCTGTATAATGCAGGGTGTGTAGAGTGAACTTTATTGATAATGTTCAATCCATATGTCTTGATTATTTTAAGCACTGCCCGACAAACCCCCATGTGTTAATGCATACACGAATTGATCGAATATTAGGATTCGTATAAACATGATAAATAGGTAAAACCGTTATTATATTTATATGATCTGTATTTCACCCTTACTTCATTCAAACATTCAGAGTTCTCTTTCTCCAAACTTTTTTAACCGAAACTCGTTCTTCGTCCTCCTAGGTCTTCTTCTTCTTCTTCTTACAAAACCTACATTGCTTCACCCATTTCTCCAAAGGCCAAAGTCAACAAGTTAAATGTTAACGCCATTCATGATATGCCTCTGATGTTCGGATCGATTCCAATGAATAAACAAGTGTGCTAATATACAAGCATCAAACTTTCAAGTACCTAGCAGATAAAAACATGATCACGTATCATGGCCACCTTGACAATAACTTAAGGCGAGACATGATATTTCATATCAATATGTAACTTTGATAAACACATTCTTTATTTAACATTGTCCATGTCGAAGATTTGAGATGGTGATGAATATGCATGTCTTCAGTACGACTCCAGTATGTATCAAGGGTATTATCAAACATCATCTGACATTCAAGTATCGCAAACTGTCAAGTCTCGAAAAAGTCACATTAATAAGAAGCAAAGAACTTATTCCACATTAAAAACAAACATTAATGTGTAAAAATTGTTTCGATGATGCGGAAAGTTGTAATCGTGAGTATTTTAAAATATATACATGATTTCTACTAACAGCTTGGGAATTAATTATCAGACCAATTTATACAGGAGTTTAATATGAGTTGGTCTGATAATTATTTCCCATGCTGTAAGTCAGGTATTTTGCTCTTAAAAACATCAACATCGTGATGAATATGATGCATCATCCGACTCCGGCATGTATCAGGGTATTATCAAACATTCATCTTCGAAATTCAGTACCGCAAATGTCACGTCTCGAAAAAGTCACATTAAGGATGAATCGAAGAACATTATTTCCACATATAAACGTATAAGTGGTAAATGTTTTGATGCGGAAAGTCGTAATAATAAGTATGTTTTAATTACATATCGTTTATACCGAAAGCTTAGGAAGTAATACAAAACATATGGAGCTCGTTAGATTGTTGTCATAATTATTTCAAAGCTGTAATCAGGTGCTCATCAAAAAGCAATGGCGCAACTTGTCGTGCGATCCCGTCTCCGTCGTATTTTGCCGGACAATCCTTGCGCCGAACCCGATGAAGAGAGTTTTTTTTTCATTCGGGCCCCTAGGGGCAAGGCGGACGTATATCGTGCTTTACTTACAACCATTTTAAATCGCAGAGAATCGCAAGGAATCGCAGGATTGGGCAGCCGCCCAGAGCAAGCTTTCGGACATGAACTGGCGAAAATAACGCAAAACCGGTTGTGACCATGACTTTATCCCCCCCCCAAAAAAAACAAAACAATAAGTCCACATTGTGGGCTCATTATCGCCGGCCTCATACCAAAAGGATCCTACCATTTTATAGACCTATTGTCTTTAAAACATAATAAAACGGTAAGGCTATTACGACCTTAATGTTGAAACGACGCTTAGTGTCGCACCAACGCATTACGACAGGGACCAAACCTGTGACGTCACAATCCGAAAGACGTGACTGGGATTGAACCCAGTCCGATCTGCATCAGTTTGTAGGCTGATTTTCTTCCATAATGTAACATTTCAGATGATTTTAGTTCTTTTCTTTAAATAGGCCCACAAACTGATATAGAATCGGACCGAGGTTCGAATCGCAGTCACGATTTCGGATGGTGACGTCAAAAGTTGGTCCCAGACGTATATAATGCGTTGTTGTGACATTATGCGTCGCTGCGACATTACCGGTCGTAACAAGCCGACGCATTTTCTGTTCGTGACTTCATTTCGGTTCGGTCTCACCGGTGGATAGCCGTTCTGACAAAGCGATCTGATTCAAAGCCGAAAATGATCAGGTGATGAGGGATTTAAGAATGATCAGACCGACTGCTCATGGGTGATTAGGACATGATCGATCTGAGATTAGCTGGGGTGATGAGAAAGGTGTGCACCCCTGTGGATTAAGCTAACACCACTCACACTCTACCTTGATATTTGCCTATCTGATGGCACTTTAATGAGCCACTAGAAACCTTAAGAGATCTGGGTTGCTGAAGTGCTTCAATAACACACACACACAACCACACACACACACAAACACACACACACACACACTCTCTCTCTCCTCTCTCTCTCTCTCTCGCTCGCTCTCATACTGTCTGTCTTTTTTTTTTCTGCATGATGCTAAATGTTGTCTCATTTTAGTATTTTATTATGAGCCCTGCCGGAAAAAACACAGGTTCAATCTCTACACTGTGGTAACACTGTGAAAATTTGCCAAATCCACACAGTCCCTCACAATGTGACGACTGTGTGGATTTGGCCAATTTTCACAGTGCCAGTCCTAAAAGCAGTACGGTGCAATGTGTTCACAATGTGTCACAATGTGTTCACATTGTATTTACACTGTGGGACACTGTGTTTTTTACGACAGGGAGCGTCTCCGCCATTTTCCCTATGTCTCAATAAAATGTACACTATTCGTCGTAAAGGTGGAATATTTTTTTCTGGCTCAGGCGACATTATGTTGCTAGGGCTTTCATTTCCTGAATGTGTTTGTCACTGCTTTCGCTTTTCCGGATCCTGGCTATATCTTGGACGTTCCCTCAATCTTTCCAAGAGATTATTCTTCCAAAAGGTTTGTCACCCCCCGAAGATGGCCATTTTCGTAATTTCTTTCGAATTTTGGGGGCATTTTTTATTTACGTGACCCACCAAGGCCCCCTCAGTCCTACCACAAGGAAACACTTCTGAGATGTAGAGTTGTTATGGCTCTTTTAGTTAAATCTAGATTTATGGTTACAGGCTCGACTCTTTTTGTCTAGGGGAGGGGTCAAAATTCATTTTGATTGGGGTTCAGCATTGATTTTATTCATTTTTACATCATGGAAATTTCTATCTTCCCGAAATTGTATTGTAAAATCTCAGCCAAACATAAATCAAAATAAAATATTATCTATAGTCACCGTTTACTTACTTTTCATCAACGCTAAAAAGAAAATTAGGGGAAAATTGATAATAATTCAGGGTCAAAGGTTTTTTTTTTAATTTCTTTTGTTTTCATCATAAAGATGGAATAAAATATTTCGATTTTTCACCAATAACACTTACATCAACCCCTCCCCTAGGCAAGAGACCTAAGCCTGTCCCCATAAATTTAGATTTAACTTAAAAAACAGTATAAACAATACACCTCAGATGCATCTCCTGGGGTAGGACTGAGGGGGGTTTGATCGGCCGGGTAAACAAAAAGGGGGCCCCAAAATGAGAAAAATTACAAAAATGGGCATCATGGGGGTTGACAAAAAATTGGAAAAAAAATCCCTGTGAACGGTAGGGAGAATGTTCAAGATATAGCCAGGGCCCCGAAAAGTTAAAGCAGGGACAAAACATAATAGCCGGAGCAAAATCATGTCGCTTAAGCGGTAAAAAAATATTCCACCTTCATGATGGACAATGTATATCTTTTGCTTGTTCAGAATCTCCCCTTATCTTTATTTTTTTACCGTTTTCACCATTTAATTTTTCCCGCGCTTTTTTTTTATTATGCACCAACAAATCTAAAGGATGTTTTGATCACAATAAACAGTTCACGTCCTACCAAGTTTCTTTATGTTATAATATTTTCTTGAATGATTAATAGTTTCTTAAATTAGGCATTAACAGAGTATCGAATGCGACAGCCTATATTTGTCATTAGTCATCTATTTTTAAACCAATACGGCACTGACTCGTTAATCTGTGTCAATTGTTATTTTCACCTAATTTTTGTTTATACCACCAAACGGACCCTGAATCAACTCCTCTTCTTTCCTCATCCGCTGTAATTTTCTCCCCTTTTTCTTGTTTTTTTTCCATCATCCCGCTGATATATTGCTCTCTCTCTCTCTCTCTCTCTCTCTCTCTCTCTCTCCCTCTCCCTCTCAATCTCGCCCCGTTGTTCCCTTTATCCAGGACTGCCTTTATCCTCTCTCTTCCACTCTTTTTCTTTTATCTCTTTCTCAATATCGTCGTCCTCTTTCTCTGACATTCCAAACTGACGATTTATTGCGTGAAGTGTTATTTTGATACTTTTTGAATCCAGAAAAGTGAAAAATACCCCTTAAGTGCCCAACATCTGAACGAATATGGGTCAATAGAATAGAATCGAAAGAAACACGTTTTAAAGACATCGAATGGGTACCAAGCATACATTATTTCGTTTTTCATGATTCTGATATTAGAGGGGGGGGCGGGTAAGAAAAAAAGAAAAAAAAAAGGGTTTTGTTGTCGTTTTGTTTTGCTTTAAATACGTGAAACAGAAATGACAGAACACGAGTGCTAACCAAGCGAATAATCTAATATTCAATGACTGTTTACCGTTCAATATTTTTAACAGAATAGAGAGAGAGAGAGAGAAAAAGAGAGCTATAGAGAGAACTACAGTCTGTGTCAAATAAAATGGTACAAGTGGAAATTTTTTTTTTTATAGTATGAAGTTTAATCACAGCTTGCTATTGTTTGATATTTTCATAAAGCAGGAAGATCAGACTTTCACCTACAATTTTTTTCATCACATTTGGTGTTGTAATTTTTTGAAATATGACTAGTTTTCTACAATCAAGAAAAATCCATTTTTCGCACGCTGTCCCATGCCTTTGTGTATAGGTTTCGCATAATGGCCATAAAGTGCTCAATTTCGATTTGTTCGTTGTCGCACAAAATTTAGCATAACTTTTGTTTTACGAAAGCAAATTATATAGAACAAAACGCATCAGCAAGGAAAATATTTTGGCTTGAATTTGGTACCACATACACACATTATCTGAAAATATTTCACACCTAAATATTTTTTTTCCCGACTGTACCATTTTTTTTTTGACACAGACTGTAGAAAGAGAGGGGAGTACGATTTATAGGGAAAGCGCAAATTATATTAGAATTACTTTATTTCTTGTTCATTTTGAGATGAAGGAAACCTTTCCTTTAATCTGTTTCGGAAAACAGCTTTGAGTCGATTCCGTGACAAAATAGGAGTAACACTGGGTGCCTCAACAGCCCATCACTAAAAGTATTACAAGTATATAGAGTATAGTGTCAGTATAATTATAGGATGGCGTTAGCACATTTTCATCTGACACTTAATAAGTTGATAAGCAGACATCTGAAAACTGGAAAGACCTCGGATTGCGATAGTTTTTACACCTGCTTCCCCTCCTTTCCGATGTCAAATTAATGAAAAATCTCCAAAGTCTAGGAAACTCAGTGTCATTCACTTATGAATATACAGGGTGTTTCAGAAGAAACGACCAAGATTGCTTTCGTTTTGTTAATTCCACACTGTTAAAAATATTAGCATTTTTACATTGCTGTCATGCAGTAGGGTTGCTATTATCTTGTGTGTAAAATTACAACATTTTTGTTATATTTCTCCCGCAAACATTTCCGTGAGAGATACAAAATATATATCAGGACAAACACATTTGTTCTGTTTTGACTAAATACGTACGCTACAGAAACTCTGATGGTTTTGTTTTTGCTTCTCTCCCATAAATTCCTGGAGAATTTTTTTTTTTTACAGTGTAACAACGAACAAAACATTAATAAATATCGATGAATTCTGATAAATTCAATTACTTTTTAGACGTACATAGTCCTAATTTTATTACAGGTAGGGTCTATTTCCAGCAATAGTTTTCGAGGTAGCTATACAGAAAATAAATATGTCAAAATTTTACCTTTTATTGAGACACAGTGTCCGTCAGTTGCTACAGTGCAATCTAATGATCATTTTGACATCCCAGAATGCTCATCAGGAACAGGATAGGATTTTAAATCACAGCCTCGGCAAAATCTTAAATGTCTTTTGGTATTCAAGGAGCTGTGAGGCCTCGGAATTAATTTGGATAAAAGTGATCCCTAGTTAGATGATAAATCAGCTAGAAAAGCTGCGTTCATAACATTAAATCTTGCAAATATTTTCTTACATTAAATCTTGCATATATTTTGCTAATAAAGGGGAAAATACTAGTATTGTAGCACAAATGATTTTTGTTTAGTGGATATCACCTATTTACGTTGTTTCTGTTGATATTGATGTATTGATAGTAATTTTACATGTGCCAATAATCTGTATCATTCTAATGTCAAAATTCGTTTAAGATGTTTGGGTCTAACATCAGACAAGAGCTGGGAAACCGGCATTACCTGTTTTCCATTTATCTGTGTCAAGATAATGTTTGATTAAAAGAAAAATCAACTGACACTTAAACCTTAAAAGGTAACAAAGCACGCCCTTACTGGAATTACATATTTATCCTCATTAAAATCAGACGAATGAATGGATTAACTACTACCTTTATGTTTATATTTTGCATTACCGCATAATTATAATAATACTTAATATTTATGCCGTGCTTTCCCCATTACGCCGAAAGCGCTTACAATACAAAGATAATATTAATGTAATGCATGTAAATTACGATTAATGTTTAAACAACTACAATTTACAAAAGAGAAGCATTTTAAGAGCCCTTTTAAGATTTCAACTGAAGGGGACTGTCTAATAGAGAGTAATGATGTGTTCTAGCAGAAACTGTAAATCTGTAAAACCACATACCATTATTTTGCAGTAGGCTGTTTGACGATTAATATAAGAAAAGGGAAGGGATAAGTACTTGACTTGAGCAGAACGCATCTTCAAATTGCCTAGGGTGGACTCGGCGACCAGTCACCGTCCCTGATGCTAATCACTTCAATTTGACCATAATAAGCTATGCAAATTCAAGTGGTCCCATCTCAAAACGCAAGCTTTTCCTACTTAACTACTCTTGACCGTCATGCGGCAGACATGTCCTCAAGACTGATCCTTTGATAAACCGTGTTGTACAACCAAAACATTTAAATGGCAATGGCATATGGAGAGGACTCTGAGCAGATCTATTTTTAGGTTCTTGAAGTTAATTCGGTGTTAAGAAAATGTCGTACGTGCAGCGTGCAACGTAGGATTTTGTCGAAATTCTACGTCGCACGATTTTTTTTTGTCTCCAGACATGCACGTCGCAGTTACCACACGCAGGTTTTTACGATACCTTTCCTACAGAAGAAACGTAGGAATCGCAGAAATTTGCCAACTACGGCTATATTCAACCTGCATTGCAACACAAGCTTTACGTTGCACGCACGTGCCACGTAGCCTACGACCTGTTAATCGTGACCAGCATGTAATCAATTTTCGATACACGTTCACATAATCATCCCGTTGATTACGGCAATGGAGTCAACGTATCCTTAGCGGCTTGGAGTCCCATAATAGGGAGCTTTCGCTGGACTACGGGGACGCTAATCTAGAACGTTAGCTTTATGGATGACTTTATTTTCAAAATAGCTCAAACCCCAAACTCCTGCATACTGTTAGTACAGGAAAAAGAGTGTGTAAAACTGGTATTTGCTAGAAACGGCTGGCAAGCGTTTAAATTACAAGTTTTCGTGTGCACAAACGAGGGTTTCCCCTAGCTACAAGAGATAGCTCCCCGTTGTCAAAATCTACAACGCTATTTTGGGGAAATGTACGTTCTCCCGAAACGTAGAACGTATCTAGGTTCTCAGCTGAGAACGTAAGTCAGTTATAATAAGCGAGCGCTTTGATAGGAATGTATACAGGCATTTCCCCCTTTGCTAAAACATAAAAGAAGCATACTTTGATTTGACTAATCATAAAGGCTGGGCGGTAGGTTATTTCTTTTCATATCAGCAATGTTTTAGGTCAGCTGTTATACGCATAGATGCATTTGTCACAATAAAACCTTGGTATGAAAAAAAGAAAGAACTAGGTATCCCCAGTAAAGTAGCCTTTGGATTGAATTCTTATTGCAACAATAGACGTTACAATGTCTCACAAGCTATAGGGAACATGTGCGGTTACCATTGGAAACTTTTATTCAAAGTTATTGAAGAAGATAGAAAACGAGGGTTTGCAGGCATTTTGAAAATAGTGCCCTCTTTTTTGCTAACGTTCTAGATTAGCGTCCCCGTAGTCCAGCGAAAGCTCCCTAATTACGCCTGCCGAAAGAATAAAACCGGCATAGCGACCTCTACGTCGCGAACATCAAGATCGTGCACCTTTAACCCGGGTATAGATGAAAGGACTGGTTTATACTAGTAAGTGCCCCAAACCGAAACTTAAAAACACAACTTTTCAGACTAGTTAAAAGCTCAGACATACAGCCGTACTGACAGTTAATTTGTTAAGCCTCAAGATATAAACGGTCCGGTCGGCAGTGTCTTGAAGGAGTGCAGAAAATCAAGTTAAACCGCAAAATGTATAATGCAACTTATGGAGTTTGGAATCAGCCAAAATGCCAACGAGATGAATATATTTGTTTTGCTGGTGTTTTGGGGGTTGCAACCACTCTGACCATTGTGGTAAACCATTTTAGTCTATAATATTAAGTGGTAATCGTGAATGCCAAGGTTTGGGATTTAAGCTGGAGGAAGCTCTCTAAAACATAACTACTTATCCGTTGGTTATTAACTTGTGATGGACATTATTCTTGACAAGTGGTAAACCATTCTGGACATGAAATATGCAAAGGGAATTGTAAAAAGTGATTTTCTTTTCTTTCTTTTTTTGTGGGGGGGGGGGGCGTCAAAGTTGGAAACATTCAATTAATGCTTTTTCATTTACGATAGCCACAATAATCAAAACGGTACAAAAGCTTTAACATCCAAATCCTCTTGAACTTTTTTTCCTTACAATCCTTCTGACACTCTCAACTTCAGAAACCATTACTCGCGAAATAAACGCTTTAAAATGTTTCTTGGCACGTGAGCGAATTATCAACAACTCTCTCTATGGCACGATGATTACTCAAAAGTTTTCGTCTTCATTGAGAATATCACTTATAGGTCTACTTCATTTATACGTTTTAAATCAGTTGTGATAAGTGAGTAAAATAGTGTGTAAAAAAAAAAAAAAAATAAAAAAGAAATTAAGTAATATTAGGTTCTAAGCAGAGACATGCATGGTAATCTTGTTGACTTTAAATATAAATCTCAAGCACGTAAAGGTATTCGGTTTAGAAGATTCACACATATTATTAATGATTACTGTTTCCATAATATATCTTCGAAAGGTGACGCAAGTTTACAACAATCGCTTTTACATATACATTATAGGCCTATGGGAGTAAACAGCAATGACGTTTGATGATACTTTCTTTTTTTTATTGGTCACTTTCATTTGCATTAATAATAATAAAAAAATACCTGACGGGTCAGTGAGGGGGGGGGGGGCTGGTGGATAGCAGTGAAACCTTCTTCATGAACTGATGTAACTGGAAGCTAAGCGATCAATGCATTTAACTTGGAGGAATACAAGAGGCTTTTGAAGTACATTTTTGCCCGGAACGACAACAAGTAATCTTCATTATTTGACCAATTTGCAAATAAAATTTCTGAAAGGACAAAAACATCCTAAATAGCTGAGTCATTTAACCCCTCCCCTCCCCCCCCAAAAAAAAAAAAAAAAATAAAGTAAAAAATTCATGTTGGCAGAATCTTTTATTATTCGTCAATGAAGTTGTTCAGAAGAAATATAGCTGCCCATTGCAAGTGAGCTATAATCATGGCAAGCCATTATTTAACGTTATATCGTACAACAGTCTATCGTATTTATGAGCAAAACAACGCTTTCGTTTACGATGTAATGTGATGTATGGTACACTGGTTAGTTTATCGACTTTCGTTTAAAATAATTTTGATATTCTGAACAAAATGTTTTAAGTTAACTGATAATGCTTGTAAAAGTTACAAATGATATCATTACATAAATTAAAACCCAAAAGCTTGTGTCTCTGAGTGAACGGATATACCTGACAATAAATCAACAATTAGATTAATCAATTAAAGAATACTATTTTATATCACCTATTTCCATCTGATTTTTTTGAGAAAAAAAAAGACATTTGTTTAGCCAACACCAAACCTAGCATAATCATGAGTGCATACAATTCAGCACGGTGACATTCCTACTAACATACTGTACTTCACCAATTACACAAATCAATAGTTAGCACGAGGAACCACCCTTCGGCATGAATAACTTTTCCATATTCACACAGGAGCCTCAAACCTTGGTCACACACAAAATTAAGAAATTTCTTAATAAATGTGCCTAAAATCGTGGTCACACTCGTCCGTGCTTTAAAAAAAAATTTACTTTGTTAATACACTACACTACTCTTACCTAACCCTATCACTTCTTGTAGGTGTGACTCTTTCCCCTTCATATATACTTAACCTAAAATTATGAATGAATAAATCAAAGAACATGCGGTCTTATTACACCATTTTTTTATTCATTCAGTTCTATTTAATTTCTGATATTTCTTCTTTTTTTTTTATTCATTCATTTATTTATTTTTATTCTATTCTTTCTTCTTTCTTTTTCTTTTTTTCTTCTCTTCTATTCTTACTCTTTTTCTTTTGTCTTTTCTTTCCTTTTTTTGTTTTTTTTTTTGTTGGTGGTGGTGGTGGGGGGGGGGGGGTGTAAGGTACTCCATCCACCACACTGTTCGAAGTAAGGGTAGGCATCAACTCTCATATGAAGATTCAATGAACCGGTGTGCACTTCCATTAAATCTGTGTCAGGTTTTCACCAAAGGGGACGGCGTAACACTGTCGCCTATATCGATCTTTTTGAAGTCCCTTACTTCATACTACCCTCGAACAATAACAAGGTAGTGCTTTCGGTCAGTCACTGTTGATGTCTTTCTCAGACTTGCGCAGATGAATGGGCAAAAGTATAAGAAACGGATGGCTTTTTTATTTTTGGTGTGTGGTGTGCGTGGGTGTGTGGTTGGTGTGTGTGTGTGTGTTTGAGGATGTGTGAGTGTGTGTGCGTGTATGTTGTGTTCGGGTGCGAGTGAGAGTGAGGTTGGTGTTTTTGTGGGGTGGTGTGTGTGTGTGGTAGTGTGTGTGTGTGTGTGTGTGTGTGTGAGTATGTGTGAGTTTGTTAAATGGCTGTCACAGGAAAGGATGCTTATTTTTTTGGCATCTGTTGACATCGTTAAAATACGTTCATTTCATCAGGCGTCAGATGCAGCTTCATGTTTTATCTAACATGATGTATATTCCGAGGATCATAACCAGAAGAAAATAGTGCTCGTGACATTATTCACACAGCGTGTGAATAAGAAAAACACGAATAATTTTCAGTAATCTCAATTTATAATGTAAATTGACCATTATGTATTCGCGGGTGTTCCGTTGTATTCATGTGGTATTGATGAGGGCGGGATGGAGGCTGACGCATGGAAAAAATATTTAAGGGAGGTGGATATAAAGACAGTCAAATAGATAGTAAGATAGAGAGAGGAAGGGAGAGTGGAAGGAGATAGAGAGGTAGAGAGGAGAGAAGAGAGAGAGAGAGAGAAAGAAGAGACTAGAGCGGAGGGGAGCGCAAACAGCCAGAAGAAGGAATACTAATCTACGGTGCATATGTTGGTCTATTTCATATCTATGCCAATAGTAAATTATATCATGAGTTTGCTCTTGTCTGGCAATGTATTCAATACATAGCCATTTCCAATGGTTTTGACATGTTAAAATGAAATTCGAAATATGACATCTTATATTGACGGGACAGTGAACATGCTCTGCCAGGACTGCTTACCCGTGTATGAAATTGTCATGGATCGGTCGTAGTCCTTTGGAGGAATTTTTCTTTTTTATTAGTATGAGCAAGATACAAACAAGAATGTCCTATGTACATGCAAATATAATAAGATCTTTAAACATAGTATCTCACAGTTTCTATTAACTATTTTTGGTATATCGCCTATTATTTGCCTCGGTCAATATACTCCGATTACATAACACCTGGTTACATTGTTCAACGGTTCTTACTGGTTACGGCCAGCATTTAAAAAAAAAGTCCGTGTAAAATGAATTTTATTCGGTCATGCGCATTTTGAGATTGATTGGCAAACCTTTGTGTTATGGATCACAATGGGTGACAATGTGAATCACAATATTTGAAATGAAGTCCATGATATTGTTGAGAGTTGTATCTCTTGCAGAATGGATTGCACAATCGACCAAGACACCATGATCATAGAAGCGATGTTTAAACAATGAACTACAATCTAACTTCAACCCTGGGCTTAACAGTTATCGCCCGAAGCCGCTAACAAAACCCTTATGGAACCTAATCTAAGATATCTTAGACGAAATAAAGCCCGGAGCCATTGTTGCAGGAGCAAATGTTGAGTCACAGTATATCGTGTAGACTTGCTTCGTACACTTACTCTATAGAAGAGACAATTCCTGCTCCTCTATCATTATTTTCACGATTCTGTCCCTTTGACGAGATGCACTCTTCTTCTGCAAATATGTAAGCAAGTGAGCAAGCAGGCTGGCAGACGTGTAAATTGAACGAACGATGCAAGGCTTTCGACGGTGTTAGCATTTTAATTATCATGGATCGCTTTGGTCGGAAAATCTGTAAAAAATCCGGCGCCTTACCCTTCTAATCAGATAACAGTATTGAGCGTACAATTAATAATAGTCTGGGGTGTCTTTGCTTCTGCTTTGAGAAAAAGATAAACAATTTAGATCGGGGTAGATTTTGTGAATAGAGCGTGTGAAATACTTTCATAAATCCGATCTTTTCTAGAGAGTATTTTACAGCTTTGGCAGACGGGATCGAGGGGTGATTCTTCACCTTAAGCGTCTCTCACCTGAGATGTGGTTGCCAATTAAGAGGCGGTGTGAGGATCCGCATTGCGATAATTGGAAAGCGGCCATATGACTTAGATGAAGAACGGAGTTCGCGTCCCGTCGGATCACAGAGAGGAACATATGAAATTGTTGGCAGCGCTTAGTTTTATCGCCAAACACACACCACAACAGTTGTCAGTTAAAGCTCATGTATAGTTTTGGGGAGAAGATATTTTTTTGTTTTACTTCCATAGCAGATATATATTGAATTTAATACCTCAATAACCTCTGTGTTCAAATATTATTTGTTATAAAATTCCACTCTAAGACGTAATTTAGCAACAAAACTGGTGTAAATCGATTTGTTTTCTGGGCCGTGCTAAACAGGATCACATGGGGAAAGTGCAATGTGCAGTGGTTGTGTGCAGTTTATGCTATTGAAACAAGCTGAGGACAATACACAGAGATGCCACATTGCGATCCAGTTACAGACAGTGGTGTGGCATGCCCAGAGTTCTGGGTGAGAGTGAAGGAAGTATGGCTCATTTTGATGAATATCTCCCCATGTTTATGCATAACTATATAAACATATCATGAAAAACATGCATGGCACATGGTTATATTACTTGCCCATGTATTGATGTGTTATAGGACACAATATTAGGACAAGTTGAGTAAGTTTTTTGAAAAATGCAATTTCTCTACAACAACTATACTTGGCTTTAAGACCAGCAGGGGAGTTAACGTTTTTCCATGCTGTACATGGAGAATAGTACCTTCTTGCTCTTATCATAAGAGATGTCTATATCCATTTTCGGAAGAACATGGCGATGGTCGGGAGGACATTCATTACATTTTCATTTAGTGAGAGCCAATGCCTTGTTTGCTTCTGGCTTTCATGCCCTCAGCGTCATTATTGTTTGGGAGTACAGGCATGTATCTGGAAGAAACATTAAGGCGTTAACATAAATTACGTGTTGTAGGCCTACAATGGATCTATGGCCTTCTGCTCATCTTCTTCAGTTTGAGTCGCTGAGATCCGTCTGATTGTTTAGGGAGTATTGGAGGGGACCAGATCCGAGATCACATTGGCGCCAGAATAACTCTTCGTTCTAGCAGCAGTGTGTTCTAGTTGGCACACCCTTCCCAAGAGGCCAGTCACATTTTGGCGGAAGGTTTACAACTGACGGAGTTAAATGAAAAGTCATGGCGAATTCAGGGTAATAAAGGGTTTTCTTGTATTTGTGTAGATTTGGTTTGTGGTTTCGGTAGTTGTGGAAGTGGTACAAGATATGTAATGCGTGCGTCCAACGGAGGGTATGACATGTACGGTCTTTGCAGCCTGCCGCGGTCTGCGTGGGATTTCGTAGAAAAGCTCGGTGATCGACATCAATTTAGAGATCATTTTACAGGATGTAAGTATATTGGTAGACCGAGTTACAGAGCCATGTGAAACACAAGAAATCAGGATTGGAGTTTGAGCTGCGGCAGGCTGCCGCAGCGGGGACAACCCAGTTTTTAATGATGTGTGTTTAATAGACAATCAACAGTGTGGTGAGTAAAATCTGGAAATTTTTCCGTAATTTGTTGTAAATGATAACCATTACCGGATTACCTGAGTGCAGATCGCTCCTCAAAAGTATAAAAACCCGTTTTGCTGGATTATTCAAGATTAATCTTTAATTAATTCTATAGCTAATACTACTGTATATAATGGCGCGTTGCAGATACAACAAGAAGATGGCTTCCAAGGCATCCCCCGACTAGGTGCTTCCGGAAAAAGCATATAAACTGGGGCAGATTTGCCCAGCAGCAAAAAGATATCGATGGTTGATAAAATATACACGCTCTTCCGGGTGAGTAGGGTCGATATATGGCTATGATACCTAGTCTGCGCGATTCAAGAGTCAAGCTCTGACAAAGGATATAATATAGACTATATATTTTTACTAGGAAACAGCTAATTAGAGATCTATTAGCTTGGGACTACCCGTGTAGCGTGCCAATAAAATTTTAGTGGGAGATAAGCGGCTTCAAAATGTACAAACCATACACAGTGAGCTAGTCTCTATTAGATACAATCGAAAAAATAATTGTAGCTTATGTAGAGGTGTATCCACCGCAGGAATTTAGCACGGCGTTCGCTATTGCAGTTAATTTTAAGTAATGATATGAAGTGGCAAGGAGCGTTGGGTTAAAATGGCTTTCTTCAATTTCAGAATAATTTGAATTCCTTGCATATCAGTGCGTGAATCCACAGAAATAAGGAGAGACACAGCTCGACACTCTGTAGGAAATGGCAATATTATTGTCATAACGTTTAGCAATTATTTATATCCAATCTTGTTAGGTTGGCGATTAAATCGTCGGGGGGACTAATGCTTGCAGAACGTGACAATACTCATACTCACAGCCATTTACGTTTTAGATATGCACGTTTGGGATAGAGTGCATTGCTGTAAAAGCCTGTCATATCACACAGATCACCAACTATTGGCTCTGAACTGGCAGCCATATGCCACACATTATTTCGAATATAGATAGTGAAAAAGAAAGGCGGGTTTTTTAAGTTTGCCTTTGGATTAGGCGGTTCAACTGAGCTTAATGGAGTCGGAGATTGTGGCAGATTATGATGAAGGAGCATCATGGCTAACATCATCTACCTCTTTCAAATGCCTTTATGAGTGGAGACTTTCTGGATTTCACGGAGATATTATTTATACATAGTGGTGTTGGATAAGACTTATAAGTTGGATATTTAAGCATAGCTTGCAAATATGAAAAACACATCACCTATACAAAACACACTTATATTATTCACTATTTCTTTGACAAAGTGTACCCTTAGCTTACGGAAGAGCACGTCAGTGAATAAAAAACAAACACAATAAAACAACACTGCTTACAAGATGCTTCCATTTAAGCCAACCAATAACAATGATATGGGAGAAGCTCTTGACATTTTTTTGGGACAACTTTGACTATATTATTATATCTAAGCAAAATTTGACGTTTCCGCGCCATCTAGTTTAGGAGTTTGCCGTGGGCACCGGCGCCCTTTATACCACGCAATCTCGACGACACTCCTTCAGTGAAATTGCTGTGTTTAGAAAGATCGGATCTTCAGACAGTTCATCTGACATCAATCAAGAAAAATCTAAACGAGCATCTAACAAGACTGCTCCTTTGAGATTTATTAAGATGAGTTAAAATTTTAACATCACGCATGTTTCGGGGGTTTCGATAATGAAGTTCATTGTGTTTTGAGGACTTTGAGCACTATATTGCAATCCAAACTGTATTTAAAAAGATTGCTGGAATTACGATTTACGGGCACGGTTCTGTGTGAGTGGTTTTGGACAAATTGTAGATAGTGACAAGAACGTCGTTTTGAACGGGATAAGCCTATAGACAAACTCGGCGAAGCAAGATTGAAAGTGCCTTCTCAGAAGATAAAATTACGTAAGATATCGGCGATAAAGTTGAAGTGCACCTCTTCTAGAATCCAAGCAGCTTCAATCTAGATTTTGACATTGAATAAGGCAATCTATACAAAACACGGCGATACTATGTCCAGTGTCCATCACCAACAAGGTTTGTCGTACCGGAGTTTCATGTTATTCGTGCCCTTTATGAGGAAAGCACTCAAAAGAGTAAAATCTTTACTTTATAAGTTTCAAATTTGAAATCCGCCTTCAAAGTGGAAAGAAGCGTGATCATTGTTAAACTAAGAAATAGTTATCGGTCACTGATCAGGTCCGCACGCAAATCAGTACTGTGTTCTCTGCTGCTAAATTTAGATGCGGCACAATATACTGACCACGGCACGCTATGGATCCATACTCATAGTGTATGGGAATTACAGAGGAAAATGAAATGTTTCTGGGGCAGCTGTCATGGAATACGAAAACCGTGGGGTATATGTGCAACGTTTATATACCTCATTTAAGAAATCGTAATATGCCGTTCTCTGATTGGTTAAAGTGCAGTCATGTTTCTGAAACCATAGACCATCCATAGTTTTCGCCAGTTTTAAGTTGATTGCGATACCATAATTAGTGTAGGCCTGCAGATGGGGATCATCCGAATTGCTATGACGCGCGCTTTACGGTATTCGGTCATAGAGGACGTGAGGATCCGCGAGCCCTAGAAACGACATGCCCTCAAAGCAGTCATATATCCTATACTATGGAACGATACACCTGGACCTGGGTGTGACCATGACTTAAGATGTGCGAAGTGACCCTAGAGTAGATTCACTTCATGTTTGCGAGACTGATAAGTAGCGATAGTCTTCACTGCATGACGCTAAGGGAGTCCAATCACCATATGCGGGTCTCTTTTGATAATTTTAACCTGGTCTTGAGATTAGCTAGTGACATCTCATCAATGCTCAAACAGCAACGAGATAAATATGCTAAGCTAAATATGGGCGTAGAGATAGGAATGGAAA
>CALNVZ010000641.1:9864323-9918090 GCA_940671915.1 Paracentrotus lividus | reverse complement strand
AAAAAAAAAAAAAAATAAAAAAAAAATAAAATATAGGTTACTAAAAGAGAGCACATGCATGGTAAATCTCTGTTGACTTTAAATATAAAATCTCCAAGCACGTTAAAGTATTCGGTTTAGAAGATTCAACCATTATTATGATTACTGTTTCCATAATATATCTTTCGAAAGGTGAACGCAAGTTTACAACATCGCTTTTACATATACATTTATAGGCCTATGGGAGTAAACAGCAATGACGTTTGAGTGATATTTCTTTTTTTATTGGTCACTTCATTTGCATTAATAATAATAAAAAAATACCTGACGGGTCAGTGAGGGGGGGGGGGCTGGTGGATAGCATGTGAAACCTTCTTCATGAACTGATGTAACTGGAAGCTAAGCGATCAATGCATTTAATTGGAGGAATACAAGAGGCTTTTGAAGTACATTTTTGCCCGGAACGACAACAAGTCAATCTTCATTATTTGACCAATTTGCAAAAATAAAATTTCTCTGAAAGGCACAAAACATCCTAAATAGCGATTCATTAAACCCCTCCCCTCCCCCCAAAAAAAAAAAAAAAAAAATAAAGTAAAAAAATTCATGTTGGCAAGATCTTTTATTATTCGTACATGAAGTTGTTCAGGAAATATAGCTGCCCATTGCAAGTGAGCTATAATCATGGCAAGCCATTATTTAACGTTATATCGTACAACAGTCTATCGTATTTATGAGCAAAACAACGCTTTCGTTTTACGATGTAATGTGATGTATGGTACACTGGTTAGCTTTATCGACTTTCGGTTTAAAAATAATTTTGATATCTGAACAAAATGTTTTAAGTTAACTGATAATGCTTGTAAAAGTTACAAATGATATCATTACATAAATTAAAACCCAAAAAGCCTTGTGTCTGAGTGAACGGATATACCTGACAATAAATCAACAATTAGATTAATCAATTAAAGAATACTATTTTATATCACCTATTTCCATCTGATTTTTTTGAGAAAAAAAAAAGACATTTGTTATAGCCACACACCAAACCTAGCATAATCATGAGTGCATACAATTCAGCACGGTGACATTCCTACTAACATACTGTACTTCACCAATTACACAAATCAATAGTTAGCACGAGGAACCACCCTTCGGCATGAATAACTTTTCCCATATT
This sequence comes from Paracentrotus lividus, assembly GCA_940671915.1. Classification (NCBI taxonomy): domain Eukaryota; kingdom Metazoa; phylum Echinodermata; class Echinoidea; order Camarodonta; family Echinidae; genus Paracentrotus; species Paracentrotus lividus. The sequence goes on along the minus strand of CALNVZ010000641.1, from coordinate 9,916,931 downwards.
CACACAGGAGCCTCAAACCTTGGTCACACCAGCAAATTAAGAAATTTCTTAATAAATGTGCCTAAAATCGTGGTCACACTCGTCCGTGCCTTTAAAAAAAAAATTTACTTTGTTAATCACTACACTACCTCCTTTACCCTAACCCTATCACTTCTTGTAGGTGTGACTCTTTCCCTTCATATATACCCTTAACCTAAAATTATGAAATGAATAAATCAAAAGAACATGCAGGTCTTTATTACACCATTTTTTATTCATTCAGTTATCTATTTAATTTCTGATATTTCTTCTTGTTTATTTTATTCATTCATTTATTTATTTTTATTCTATTTTCTTCTTCTTTTCTTTTTCTTTTTCTTTCTCTTCTATTTTCTTACTCTTTTTCTTTTGTCTTTTCTTTCCTTTTTTTTGTTTTTTTTTTGTTGGTGGTGTGGGGGGGGGGGGTGTAAGGTAACCTCCATCCCACCACCTGTTCGAAGTAATGGGTAGGACATCACTCTCATATGAAGATTCAATGAACCCGGTGTGCACTTCCCATTAAATCTGTGTCAGGTTTTCACCAAAGGGGACGGCGTAACACTGTCGCCTATATCGATCTTTTTGAAGTCCCTTACTTCATACTACACCTCGAACAATAACAAGGTAGTGCTTTCGGTCAGTCACTGTTGATGTCTTTCTCAGACTTGGCCAGATGAATGGGCAAAAGTATAAGAAACGGATGGCTTTTTTATTTTTGGTGTGTGTGTGCGTGGGTGTGTGGTTGGTGTGTGTGTGTGTGTTTGAGGATGTGTGAGTGTTGTGCGTGTATGTTGTGTTCGGGTGCGAGTGAGAGTGAGGTTGTGTGTTTTTGTGGGTGTGTGTGTGTGTGTGTATGTGTGTGTGTGTGTGTGTGTGTGTGAGTATGTGTGAGTTTGTTAAATGGCTGTCACAGGAAAGGATGCTTATTTTTTGGCATCTGTTGACATCCGTTAAAATACGTTTCATTTCATCAGGCGTCAGATGCAGCTTCATGTTTTATCTACATGATGTATATTCCGAGGATCATAACCAGAAGAAATTATGCTCGTGACATTATTCAACACAGCGTGTGAATAAAGAAAAACACGAATAATTTTCCAGTAATCTCAATTTATAATGTAAATTGACCATTATGTATTCTGCGGGTGTTCCGTTGTATTCAATTGTGGTATTGAATGAGGGCGGGATGGAGGCTGACGCATGGAAAAAATATTTAAGGGAGGTGGATATAAAAGACAGTCAAATAGATAGTAAGATAGAGAGAGGAAGGGAGAGTGGAAAGGAGATAGAGAGGTAGAGGGAGAGAGAGAGAGAGAGAGAGAAAGAAAGAGAGCCTAGAGCGAGGGGAGCGCAAACAGCCAGAGAAGGGAATACTAATCTACGGTGCATATGTTGGTCTATTTCATATCTATGCAATAGTAATTATATCATGAGTTTGCTTTGTCTGGCAATGTATTCAATACATAGCCATTTCCAAAATGGTTTTGACATGTTTAAAATGAAATTCGAAATATGACATCTTATATTGAGCGGGACAGTGAACATCCTGCCAGGACTGCTTACCCGTGTATAGAAATTGTCATGGATCGGTCGTAGTCCTTTGGAGGAATTTTTCTTTTTATTAGTATGAGCAAGATACAAACAAGAATGTCCTATGTACATGCAAATATAAGTAAGATCCTTTAAACAATAGTATCACAACAGTTTCATATTTAACTATTTTTGGATATATCGCCTATTATTTGCCTCGGTCAATATACTCCGATTTCACATAACACCTGGTTACCATTTTCAACGGTTCTTACTGGTTACGGCCAGCATTTAAAAAAAAAAGTCCGTGTAAAATGAATTTTATCGGTCATCGCCATTTTGAGATTGATTGCAAACCTTTGTGTTATGGATCACAATGGGATGAACAATGTGAATCACAAATTTGAAATGAAGTCCATGATAATGTTCGAAGTTGTATCTCTTGCAGAATGGATTGCACCAATCGACCAAGACACCATGATCATAGAAGCATGTTTAAACAATGAACTACAATCTAACTTCAACCCTGGGCTTAACAGTATACCCGACCCTAAGTCAAACTAAAACCCTTATGGCAACCCTAATCCTAAGATATCTTAGACGAAATAAAGCCCGGAGCCATTGTTGCAGGAGCAAATGTTGAGTCACAGTATATCGTGTAGCTTCGCTCCTACAACTACTCTACAGAAGAGACAATTCCCTGCTCCTCTACCATTATTTTCACGATCTGTCCCTTTGACGAGATGCACTCTTCCTCTGCAAATATGTAAGCAAGTGAGCAAGCAAGGCTGGCAGACGTGTAAACTTGAACGAACGATGCAAGGCTTTCGACGGTGTTAGCATTTTATTATCATGGATCGCTTTGGTCGGAAAATCTGTAAAAATCCGGCGCCTTACCCCTTCTAATGACGATAACAGTATTGACGTACAATAATAATAGTCTGGGTGTCTTTGCTTCTGCTTTGAGAAAAAGATAAACAATTTAAGATCGGGGTAGATTTTGTGAAGAGCGGGTGAAATACTTTCATAAATCCGATCTCTTCTAGCAAGTATTACAGCTTTGGCAGAGACGGGGTGATTCTTCCACTTAACGTCTCTCAAACCGAGAGTGGTTGCCAATTAGAGGCGGTTGGAGGATCCGCATTGCGATAATGGAAACGGCCATATGACTTGATGATAAGAACGGAGTTCCGTCCCGTCGGATCACAGAGAGGACATATGAAACCTTGTTAGCAGAGCTTAGTTTTATCCACAAACACACACCACAACCAGTTGTCAGTTAAAGCTCATGTATAGTTTTGGGAGAACATATTTTTTGTTTTACTTCCATAGCAGAATAATATGAATTAATACCTCAAATAACCTCTGTGTTCAAAATTATTTGTTATAAAATCCACTCTAAGACCTGAATTTAGCAACAAAACTGTGTAAATCGATTTGTTTCTGGGCCGTGCCTAAACAGGATCACACTGGGGAGAGTGCAATGTGCAGTGGTTTGTGTGCAAAGTTTATGCTATTGATACACAGACTGATACACACAGAATGCCCACATGCCATACCAGTCAGCAGTGGTGTGGCATGCCCAGAGTTCTGGGGTGAGAGTGAAGGAAGTATGGCCTCATTTTGATGAATATCTCCCCATGTTTATGCTAACTATAACATATCATGAAAAGACATGCATGGCACATGGTTATATTACTTGCCCATGTATTGATGTGTTATTAGGACAATATTAGGACAAGTTGAGTAAGTTTTTGAAAAATGCAATTTTCTCTACAACAACTATACTTGGGCTTTAAGAACCAGAGGGGAGTTAACGTTTTTCCATCTGTACATGGAGATAGTACCTTCTTGCTCTTATCATAAGAGATGTCTATATCCATTTTCGGAAGAACTGCGATGGTCAGAAGGACATTCATACATTTTCATTTAGTGGAGCCAATGCCCTTTTTGCTCTGGCTTCATCCTCAGCGTCCATTATTGTTTTGGGAGTACAGCATGTACTGGAAGAAACATTAAGGCGTTAACATAATTACGTTGTATAGGCCTACATGGATCTAATTGCCTTCTGCCTCTCTCTTCCTAGTTTGGTCCTGAGCCATCTGATTGTTTAGGGAGTATTGCGAGGGACCAATCCGAGCTCAACTTGGCGCCAGAATAACCCCTCGTATCCTGCACAGGTGATTAACCTAATAGTGCACACCCATCCCAAGAGGCCAGTCACATTTTGGCGAAGGTTTTCAACTGACCGACGTTAATGAAAGTCATGGCGATTCAGGGTAATAAAGGTTTTCTTTTATTTTGATGTAGATTTGGTTTTGGTTTCGGTAGTGTGACATGGGTACCAAGATATGAAATGCCGTGGTCCCAACCGGAGGTATGCACATGTAGGTCTTGCACCTGCCGCGGTCTGCGTGGGATTTCGTAGAAAATGCTCGGGACTGACACAATTGAGATCACTTTTTACAGGCATGTAAGAGTATTGGTAGCCGAGTTACAGCCATGTCGAAACACAAGAAATCCCAGGATTTGGAGTTTAGCTGACGCAGGCTGCCGCAGCGGGGCACCCATGTCTGTATGATTGTGTTTAAAGACAATCACACATGTGGAAAATCTGGAAATTTACACAAATTTTTGTAAATGATCCATTTACACGGATTACCAGGCATCGCTCTCAAAAGTATCAAAAACCGTTTTGCTGGATTATCATTAATCTTTATTAATTCTATAGCTAAATACATTGTCCATATCAATGGCGCGTGCAGATCACACAAAGAAGATGGCTTCAGCGAGCCACTAGTGCTCCGGAAAGCATAACTGGGGCAGATGCAGCACCAAAAGATATCGATGTTGAAAATATACACGCTTCGGGTGAGTAGGGTCGATATCATGCTATGATACCAGTCGCGGATTCAGAGTCAGCTCTGACAAAGGATATATTCAGACTAATTTTCTAGGAACAGTAATTACGGCTCTATTAAGCTTGGGCATACCTGTACGTGCCAATAAAATCCTTTGATGGAGATAACGCTGGCTCAAATGTAAACACCATCACATGGCTATCTCATTAAAGATACAATCGAAAAAATAATTGTAGCTTATGGTAGATGTACACAGAACTTTAGCACGGCGTTCGGTATCTGCAGTTAATTTTAATTAATGATATGAATGGCAAGGGAGCGTTGGGTAAAATGGGCTCTTTCATTTCAGAATATTGAATCCTTGCATATCAGTGCGGAATCCACAGAAATAGGGGACACACCGCCTCTGTAGGAATCGGCAATATTATTTATACGTTTAGCAATTATTTATACAATTTTAGTTGGCGATTAAAATCGTCGGGGGGACAATAATAGTTCGCAGACGTACAATCTCCATACTCAAGCCATTTCACTTTAGAATTCACTTTGCTTTTGAGTGCATTGCTGTAAAGCCTGTCCCATTCAAAACAGATCACCAACTATTGGCTCTGACTCAGCCATATGCCACACATCTATTTCGTATGATCAGTGCAAAAAGGGCGTTTGGTCCGTGTTCTGCTTTATGAGTTCGTGCCTTTTGGATTTCAGCAGGCAGTTTCAACTTAATGGGTCGGAGATTGTGTCCGATATATTGAATGGAAGCTGTGCAAATCAATCTAAAAACCCATCCATCTACCTCATTTCAAAACACTTGCCTTTGTATAGGGATGATTTTTTCTTTTACTAATATATTGTCTGCATACATAGTGTGTTGTACCCCAGCTTTATGGTGTTTATAGATTAGCATATTGGAACTTAAAAAAAACAACAACAAAAACAACAACAACAAAACAAACAAAAAACATAAAAACATTACAAGATGCTTCCATTTCAAGCCAAACCAAAACAATGATTGGGAGAAAGCCTTTGACATTTTTTGGGGACAACTTTGACATAATTATTATATCTAAGAAATTTGACGTTTCCGCCCATCTAGTTTAGAGTTTGCCGTGGGCACCCCCTTTATACCCAAATCCTCGACGCACTCCTTCAAAGTGAAATTGCTGTGTTTTAGAAAAGATCGGATCTTCAACAGTTCAATCTGACATCAATCAAGAAAAATCTAAGACCGAGCACTAAAAGACTGCTCCTTGAGATTTATTAAGATGATTAAAATTTAACATCACGATGTTTCAAGTGGGTTTCGATAATGAAGTTCATGTGTTTTGAGGACTTGAGCACTACTTGCAATCCAAACTGTATTTTAAAAGATTGCTGAATTACGATTTAACGGGCACTCGGTACAAATTGTAGATAGTACAAGAACGTCGTTTGACGGGGATAAGCCTATCAGACAAACCTCGGGAAGCAAGAATTGACAAAGTGCCTCTCAGAAGATAAATTACTAAATATGCGATAAAGTTGAAGTGCACCTCTCTAAATCCATAGCAGCTTCCAATCTAGATTTGACATTGATTAAGGGCAATCTATACCAAACACTGGCGATACTATGTCCAGGTCTCACCAACAAGGTTTGTCCGTACCGAGGATTTTCATGTTATTCGTGCCCTTTATGAGAGTAGAAAAGCACTCACAAAGAGTAAAATTTTACTTTTAAGTTTCAAATTATGATAACCGCTTCAAAGTGGAAAGAAGCGTGATCATTGTTAAACTCAAGAAATAGTTATCGTCACGATCAGGCCCACCAAATCAGTACTTGCTCTGCTTGCTAAATTTATGCTGGCACATGCCACACGGCTATTGATCCATATCCATAGTGTATGGGAATTACAGAAGGAAAATGAATGTTTCTGGAGCAGCTGTCATGGAATCGAAACCGTGGTATAGTGCAAGTTATATACCTCATTTCAAGAATCGTTAATAATCCCGTCTTCTGATTGGTTCAAAGTGCAGTCATGTTCTGAACCATGACCTCCATAGTTTTCCCCCGTTTTAGTTGATTGCGGATACCATAATTAGTGTAGGCCTGCATATCGGGGACCTCCGAATCTGCTATGACCCGCGACCTACGGTATTCGGTCATAGAGGATTCGGAGGTCCCCCGAGCCCTAGAAACGACCATGCCCCTCAAAGCAGTCAATATATCTATACTATGAAACGATACCCTACCTGGTGTGACCATGACTTAAGATTGCGAAGTGACCTAGAGTAGATTCACTTCAATTTGCGAGACTGATAAGTAGATAGCTCACTGCATGACCGCTAAGGGAGTCCCAATCACATGCGGGGTCCTCTTTTGATAATTTTACTGTCTTGAAGATTAGTCTAGTGACCTCATCAATGCCTCAAACAGAACGAGATAAATATGCTAACTAAATAATGGGCGTAGGAAATAGGAATGGAAATGTATTGTGTTGAAACTATATATGGAAAAGTCTGTTGGCCTGCAAGAACACATCGAATAGAGTATAAATTAGAACAAAATAACAAAATGGCAACATACATTCAATAATTTTCACTTAAGTTTTCATTCTCTGAACTGACGTAATTGTATGGTAGGGATGGCTGTAGAAAAATAAAAATCGAGACGAAAGATGATGATCTCTTTTCCAAAGTTTTAATCTTGAAAATTATTTGAGTAAAACTGTATACACCTGTTGCGATACAATACATAGTTTGTTTCTTTTGAGATCTTAAAAATTTACACTCGAGCGTCACGCTCGAAGTAATTCATTATATGCCTTGTTTAATTAATCACTTCTCTAATCAGGAGTGGAAAGTCCCTCATGTGATACTGTTCTACTACACGGGAACCCTGTAATCTGAAAATTTTCTTGTATATTTTATAGGTAGCGTGGCCGAGCGGTCTAAGGCGCTGGTTTAAGGCACCAGTCATTTCGATGGCGTGGGTTCGAATCCCACCGCTGCCATAAAATTTTCTTTTTTGTTTATTCTTTAGTTTTTGTGACTGAAAGCCCTCTTAAAAATTAAAATAACATTTGCCATATGCTAATGCTCTTTCATCACTGAGAACAATCATCTACTGAATGGCTAAAAGTACGTTTTTATTGTGACTCAATAAACGTTAAACACAACAAAACAAACGTGACACCATACATAACAATACTTGTGGCCATAACAAATGGGACGGCAGCGGGTTCATATGAGAAGATTCCCAACACTGCACTATATGGTTCAATCTAATGAACTGAGTATTTATGTGTCTGTCTAAAATACATTACTTCAACCCTGGAGCTCGAAGACAAATATTTTGCCCTAGAATTATGAAGGAGATTCTCTTTGAATGCGAGGTACTCCTGTCATGGATCTCGGTTACTGGCATTTACAATCATGCAACGCTAACATGTAGTTGCTTTGTCAGACCCTGGTCATGCTGGTGGTGTTTAGCCAATTCGTTCTTAAAGTTACGAATGACGTCACGAACGACTGGAACATGTTCTTGTGTGTTATGCTAATCACATTCTCAATCATTTATCATAAGAACTAATCACTAGTCGTTTGAAAGTTGTTCGTAACCTACGAACAACTTGGTGAAACACCACCCCTATATAAGATCAAGAAACAAATTGGAAAAATTTACTCGGCAGGCCTAAATCAAAAGGACATATTTTATATATTGTGCTCACTTTAGTGTTTGACAATACGACTAGGACTTTTTTATTTGTTAATTGCCCTGTTAATCGCATTAGAATGATTTTTTCATAATTACAAACTAGATAAATTTCTTTATTTAGACAGAGACGCAAGACACATGCGCATCTTATTTGTGGGGCACGATGCACTGCACTGGTATTGTTTACAGCAATAGAAAAGGAAAACAATCTAAGAAAATCATACATTCTCATCCCTCATACTAAGCATTGTCTTGTAACGATACAATATTGATATGCAAAATGAAATGTCTCACAGACATGCCTTTGCAATCAAATAGATTGTCATCATTAATGATCTCTCTGTAACAGATACAACTGATACAAAACTGTCAAAATACTGATATAAATAATAACATCGTCGATATAAACATTCACGCTCCCTTACAATACCTGGTATAACCCTTTGTTATCCGTCTTCAATTTCTCTGAAACAATATGTTTGAAGAAAGAGACTAGACCTGTCTAAGATGATCTCCAACATAGCGCATCACTAGTCCGTTCAAGGTCAGCGATATCCAATATGGTAAGGCATTATCACGTTCACATTGCTCCAAAAGACATGGGCCGGTATTCTCGAAGTTCACGAAGGATGACTAAAGTTAGTAGGCCTATTAAGTATGTCACCCTATTGTTCTACACTGTTAAAAAAAACAGAAGATTTTACAGAGAGAAAAATACAGAACCGTTCTGTATTATGTATGATAATATAATTTGTGTAAAATGTGTTTTTATAACGGGAAATTTTCTGAAATTTAACACAACAGGTCTGTTCTTAAAAAGGAAAAGGGCTTTTTATTACAGGAAATTTGTAAATTTACATACCCCATATACCATCTTTCTGTAAGTGTACTGTTATTTACTGTAAATTGTGTTACCAATTGTGCAGTAAGATTACAGGAGTTCTGGAAGTTCTGCTGCAGGAACTTTTTCTGTTTTTTTTTTAGGAGAAAAAAAATACAGAATCATTCTGTATATGTATGACAGAATCATTCTGTATATTTTTATAACGGGAAATTTTCTGCAATTTAACAGAACAGGTCTGTTTGAAAAAAGAAAAAAAAGTATTTTATTATAGAAAATTTGTAAATTTTCATTCCTCATATACCAATTTTCTGTAATTTCACTGCAAATCTGTGCAGTAAGATTACTGGTGTTCTCGAGACTCTGCTGCAGGAACTTTCCTGTTTTTTAAGGAGAAATTTTCTTACAGTGTAGACACAATAGCAAGGCCAACTAAATACGTATTTAGTAGGCCTACTAACTCAAGTTATCCTTCGAGAATACCGGCCATGGTTACCATACCTCATAGTTTACCAAATAATCCCATCATCGCCATTTGTGATCGAGAGAGTGGGCAATCTGTGATAGCCAACTTGACATTCTAAATCTTGTCTGAGTAACCAGCGAGGGAAGGGGTAGTCTAAATCTTCAATGTCAGTGTAAAATAAGTCTGAGCAGCTATGTGGCATAGATCATAGATTCGTACTTTACATCATGCAACGACATGGGTTATTCTTGTAGTTTATAAAGCATGAGATGGTGTACAGTATGCGTTGAGAAGCAATGTTGGGGATTTTTTGTTGGCAGTGGTAACTGTCTTTATTTAAATCTTCTCACTACCCCAAGCTGTAGTGAGAAGGGGGATAAAGTGGCCTGGATGGATGGAACAATGTGGACGAGCGTGAAATCGCGGATTGGAAAGCTGCTATTTTGGCGAGGTGCGAATCAAGGTAAAAGGAATAAATCCTTTCGCATCGCTAAAGCGTATCAAGTGTTTTTAAGTCGCAATGTCATGTGTCATATGGTGACGTTCAGGAGCTGAATGATAACATTGACCTAAAACCATGGTGATATCAAGTAACTAACTGCTTCGAAAGTGTTGAAAACTTTGCGAATTATTAGATGTAATGGGTGTTTTGATAACGCGAGACCAGGAAGTTGTCCTATGACAACTTCCTAGCGAGACCATGACATCTTCCTAACTATTGTATTGTATTGTATTTTGACAAACACGTCTAGGAATGGATTTGAAAAACCTCGTGCAGGTCTGTACCCCCGAAAAAAATTATCAAAGATTACTATTATTTTATACCATAACGATAACCCTCATCATAACTTTAACTTAGGGATTAGGGTAAGGTTGTCAGGGGTAACTGGATGAGACCAGTGCCATATTTCTCAGCAAAGGAATCAAACTAACCAATATACAATTAATTAAACACAAATTATATAATCGTTTTTATAATAAATAAATAAATAAATAAATAAATACACTACAAAAACGGTGGTGTTAAATTGCTGATGTATTAACACCACTGGTGTTTATTTAGGACATCTTTCATGGTAATACTAGTGGTGTAGATTTAACACCAATTAAACTGTTTTGGCAGTGTAAAAGATTAAATATTCATATACCTTTTTATGACAATTTAGGCCTAGGCCCTACATCTATTTGTTAATTTCATAATTATTAATGAATTGAATCATGTTTAAAATGCCTCATATAATCGAAGACAAAAAAATCAGTAGCAGTTTATTCCATCTACAGCAAAGCTACTCTTGACACCGTTTGAGGGCCCCATTTATGCACGGAAACTATTTTGCCAAAGGGGCAGACGTCTTTTATTTCAAGATAATATTTCCAGTTTTCAAATTTTGCGAGCGAAGTAAAATTGCAAATCTTCATTATCATCTTCATTCTATTCGTGCATTGTGATTTAGTTTTCCGTCACTTTGCCATTATTTAGGCTGAATATATTCGATGAGATATTATTACAACGAAAGAACATTGTTTGGCAAATATTCAAGATGCTGAAGGCGGCAATATTGGCATTTTCTGAAGTTACAGTTATGCGATGCGCATTGTCATTATATTTTCAGGGTTTAGTGTTTGATTTATATTTGGGCCTGTAAGCAAATAATGTACTAATAATGGCGTCATTCTATACCAAAAAGATTATTCCAGCTTATTTTTTGTCAGTTTTATCCCGCGAATCGGCAAAACTGACATTTTTCCCTTTCATTTAGGCTTATTGCTACTAACACTTTTCTAACAAAAGATCGTTTAGAATACTCGGACATTATCTGGTAACTATTTTAGAGTTTTTTGCCCATTTGTATGGAAAAACCGCGATTTTGTTCGGTCAGAAGGATGCAAATTCAATGATCTTAATTCTTAATTTACTTCTTTCAATTCATGACGTCAAACTCCAAGTTGTAAAAATAAACAAAATCGACATATTGTTTTCTTGTATGCAGAAAAAGTTTCTATTGGATTATCTACCGTAGATGTGAACATGTTATTTTTTATTTTACATTATTTTCCTTGTTCCATATTGATTAAATAATTAAAAAAAAAAACAGACCGCCTGGAAAATAAGCAAATAGGCAAATGCCCGTAGGTAGATAAAAATGGGGAATACAGCTTTAAGTCCTAGCCGAGGGACTTGTAAAAAGGTATTAATGCCGAATGGCAGTAGGCTTAATAGCGCTTGCACATCAACTTGGCTTTGAGTCTGGGATATCCCCATCACGTGACGTATGCTCTCCAGATCATACTAAGCCCAGCTATCACGCCTTTATCTCACGTTATAACACACCCCCTGAAAAAAATGGAGTTGGGGGGGGGCACTATACGCTACACTATATTGAACCTTTAACCGAACCATAACCCTATGCCATAGACGAAATAAAGCTCGGAGCAACTGTTGCAGGAGTAGATGTCGTGTCATCCATGATTACACGGCCAGAATACCATTCCCTCGCTGCTGTTGTTATTATTGTTAAAGAGTGGTTTCCCCCAGCAAATATTGGTATAGTGCAATACGCTTCAGACACCAATGTTATACACTCTGCCGAGACCACGGTCAAATAGGGAATGTTTGGTTTAACAGACGACATCACCATCCTGTTCAACAGTTTATGTCTATTTTTAACATCGACCTGCTGGCGTCACAAGCAAAGCACATGGAGTGTCAGTAGCGAAGTGAGTTTACGACACATGCCTTCGGTCGCACCGCCACTTAAATCAGGAAAATCCCTATCCCCCTTAAAGGCGGGCTCACACGATGCGACTTGCTGCGGTGCGCTTAAAAAAAGAAAAAAAAAAAGAAGATATAATGCGAAATTTGGAACATGCAAAGTTATTTTATCAGAGGTCAAAACTGTAAAGGAACAAAGTAATCGAAATTTCGTTCCAATGCAAGCCTTTACTTAGGAGTAAAAGTCAAATTACCTTGAAATCGCAAGATCGCTGTGACGTCACTGCGATATGGAAACAATTTGAATTTATTCAGAGAGGGGGGTTAGCAATCGCCTTGAATTTCAATTTTGGTATTCATAGGAATACCCACATTTCCTTGTTTGAATGTTTGTGTCACATAATATTAAAGTTTCCTGAAAAATCTCATCGCAGCAAGTTGCATCGTGTGAACCCGCCTTTAAATGTATACGCTTGCGACGCAGAGAGCACCATTCTCATGATTCTGTTGACTCAGTGGATAGTTCGTCCGCCTCGTAATCGGGAGGCCGTGGGTTCGATCCCAGCCGCGTCATACCAAAAGACGTTAAAAAAATGGAATAGCTACTACCCTGTTTGGCGTTCAACAAGAAAGGATAGAGCAACGTCGATCTGGCGATGTTTAGTGGCTACTGAGCCCACGATCAATTGGGCCAAAAGAATTTCCATTTCACCTTTGTTTCTGACTACAAAATTTGGAGCGTTGGAGCGTTTATGATCGCTTGCCCTACACTTTCACATAATCCCGCTTGTTACTGTACAGAGACAGCTGATTCACCGTAATTTTGGAGTATGGAAATCAAAATCGTACGCGCGCGGAGAGAATGAACCTTGTATAGAGTTATTATATCTACGTCATAAACTTAAAGATTATGGCCGGTATTCTCGAAGGGTGACAAAATTTAGTAGGCCTACTAACTTTCGTCCCCCTTTGATAATACCGGCCCCTGTGTCTTTAAAGGTGTAGTCCATGTTATTTATAATAATACCAAAAAAAAAAAAAAAAAAAACAACAACAACGGTGGAATAAGATATGTGTGATTTGACAAATATCTGGTGATAACATGACAAATGTGAATTTTTAAATTTGTTATTGATCGAACGCATAATGTATCTCTTTGTGGAGATCGACTTCATTTTAGGCTCTTCTGCAAAAATTCCCTTAATGTGTTTTTTTTTCTTCAGACTCTGGACGAAGATACATAGGGTTGTGTACAAAGTGTTCTGCTGAGCAAATTGATCTTCTTTTTGGGATGCAACAGTAAAGATTACTTCGCAAGGGACTCTTATTTTTCAGATTTTCGTTTAAATCATCACTAATCTGATCTATTAATTATTTTATGTGTTAGGCCACCTTGATAATCAGGGTGGAATTCCTCTTTAATGTTATCTACTGGTTGGATGACGTCACGAGTTGGAGTAGTCAGCCTACCTACCGGTCTGACTATGTCATAAAGTCAGCTGGCATTCAAGCCTGGAATGGTATTATACATTTAATTTGTCAGCACAAGGGTATATCTAAACGAATAGATGAGTTAGAAGCGACGTCAAGATGGAACTAACATACCGAGGCAATGCTGAGGACTGTAAACTATGCAGACGGTTTTAATGTTATGTCAACTAAGTATCATGCATGCGCGGGAGACGGTTCACATGGACAACAAAAAGGTGGGTTTTTGTAAGGCCGCAGTATTGAACTGCAGGAGCCGGTTCACACGAACATCAGACAGAGTATACAATTATGTCATAAGGCTGCAGTATTGACGTTGCGAAAGGTCTGATGATACACGTAGTCTGTGAAGGGAGAAGTCTCTTCTATGACATTTAAACAATAACGATAACATTTTATTTACTCAGGATAGCCACCTTAATTTTGACAACTGCTCTTCAAATGGACTCTGCATAACAACATGTTGCTATTACTCTTTCCATTCTGAATTGCCAAACCCCTGGCCAGAAGACAGAGAGCCTATTTGTAAAATCTTGGTGATCCGACTGGGCATCGAATTCACGACTCCCGTTCATAAAACAAGCTGAGTTATAGTCTTGTTAAGGCTAAAAATGTAAATTATATAGGTCTCTTTAGAAATTCTTTATAACCTCTCATTCTATCCCAAAAGGAATCTCAAAATTTGATAAAAATACATTTTGTGATATCGATTTCCCCCTACTATACGTACACCAGCTTTAATGTCAAGCCGTTTCTTTCGGACTAAAACAAATGGGTCGATTATCAAAATGTCATGTTGCAGACAAATTATATCATTCTTCGATTTTTAATCATTTCGCGCCTTATAGCACAAGAACGATGTACGATTATATTATAATCATGCAATCAATATTATAAATCTATATAATTCAAAATTTAAAGAGCGATGTAGGCCTATACATTTATATCAGTACTGCTTCAAAACATATGCTATAGTATTTTTCATTTATATTCATTATTGTGTCAGGTAAAGTATTTTGTATACACGTATAGTCGGAGAGGCATATTAATGTTATTTCTTGCTCCTACCCGGCTTCTTCCCTGTTATTTACCAGCAATCACTTTTAAAAAGCAAAGCAAATATCTAGTTTGAAAGCAATTTCCGGTGAATAGTGGGACTCACGGTTTGCCTTAGTTACGGCGCACATATTGAATGTTAACCTTAAGAGACGACATTCTGAAAACCTTGTTAATACGCAAGTAAATTCAAGAGTGGGTAAGAGTGCATTCTGGTAAGGGTATCGTTTAGGATTGATCCATCGTCTCTTACTTTTGATATGTCAAGTAGTTTACGAATGCCTTGGTTGGTGAAATTTCATTCACTCACTTTCAATGTACGGTCTTGCGTGATAAATGTCTGTATAGGCCTACGATTATATATCACCCAATTTGTGCATGATTCGCCGTTCAATCTGGCGTCCAATGCACGTGCAGTTTATCCATCAGTCTGTCTAGTGAACCTTTAAAAAAAAGAAAACATTTTGAAGGAACCAGATTATTTTATTGTATTCGTCAGGTATGTGTTACAAACTTAGCGACAGTCAACATGGCAATGGGATAGCAAAAAATGTTTTTAAAAAGGGATCATTTCCAATTACAATGGAGCCCATCACAAAAGAGATGACAATGATCACATCCACAAACGAAATTAGAAGGCAAAGTGTTGCTTTAAACTTATAC
Organism: Paracentrotus lividus; assembly: GCA_940671915.1. Lineage (NCBI taxonomy): Eukaryota > Metazoa > Echinodermata > Echinoidea > Camarodonta > Echinidae > Paracentrotus > Paracentrotus lividus. Next base: position 9,901,601 of record CALNVZ010000641.1, on the reverse strand, counting down.
GATATAAGAAATGATTATGAATTGTGAGAGCAAACAAAAATACTACAGAGTTGTGTAAGGGGATTCGAGAGGAGGTGCGGATTTCACGTCACAAATCGATTTCCACATTTTATATGGAATACAAGAAAATGATAAAAATCATTCATCTAGCAAATGTGATGTTTTAAATGCTTACAAGCCTAATGAACCATTACATGGCCAAGGGCGCATAATAATGCACCATTTTGAGGCCATTTGTTAATTTAATTAATTAATTTCTTATTATTGTTTTATAGAAAAACAGAATAGTAGTATAATCTCACTGACGTTTTAAATGCAGGTTAAAATGCATTTCGGTGAATACCGTCATTACTTTTGTCTGTTCCCTTTAAAAAAGCAATCGCAAACGACGTTCCGTTCAGTTCAAGTAGCCCTTTTTAGGAAACACTTGTTATTTTTTCCAAATTACACTTTCCGCCTCAGCACTTGAGAAACATAATGCAATTGAACAATCTGTGTAAACATTCTTGTAAATTGAGTTGGTGCTTGACTTGTCAGATCGAGGTTTATAGAAAAGAAAATCATTTCTAAATATTCGACGAAACTTCTGTCCGATGTATACTCTTTATGTACCCACTAACTCTGTCGTACTTTCTTTACTGACCGCATACAGTTCAGTGACTTTCTTGTAAACTTCATACTTTTATTCTCTCCTTCTGTTTCTATTTACGATTCTTAATCTATCCAATTTAACTTCAGGATATACAGTCGCTGTGATCAAATAAAAGTGAACACTTTCAGTAGATTAATATCTCAATGCAAGGTCGAACAACACAACATTTAGTTCTCAAAATGGTTACGTGCAAGTTGGTGAGTGTTTTTAGGCAGAAGCGAATAATATATTCAGATATAAAGCGCTAAGTGACAAGCGAGATTTCTTCATTTGTCAAGTCGACTGAATATCGATAAAACATCGATAGGCTTCATCAGGTCCTCACAAAAAGTATCTTACTAAGTTGATAAATTTATATGTTGTCAAAGCGAACACCTCTCACGACATACACTAAGAAATGGATAAACTTTCCACCCTTAACTTATTAAAGGTGCAGACCAATGCCACACTAAACGATTAAAAAAAAAAAAAACCTTTCAAATTTTTAAAGTGCAACTGGGTGCAACTTTGCACTTTTATAGTGCTCCCAGTTTTTAAAGGTACGAACTGCACTTTAAGGCGCTTCCAGTTGAAAGTAGGTTGGGCAAATAATGACTTTTTTTCTGAAAAGTATTTCAAACAAGTTACTTCTATAGTCAAATTTGATGTAGAATCCAAAATGACAATGATTTTTGTGTACGATGATGTCTGACGTCGCTAAAGTGGCAAAAACCAAAATAGTGTATTTTGCCCATTCATCACACACTTATAGGTATAACCGGTTTTTATTTTTGTTTCTTTATGGATTTTGATGGTTTAAAAGCTCAAATCTGCAATTTTATCATGAACTCTACCTAGTATGGTTATAGGGTATTTAGTGATTTTGATATGAGGTGATTTTTGCTCGATATAACTGAAACTAACTACCAAACTACACTACATCAAACTTAGGGTAGTTAATCATGTTGGATTAATCATGTTGGGTTCCCTGACACCCAAAAGCCATATAAAATCGCAATAAAGTGGTTATAACGTATAAAAAGTGTGATAATTGGGCATTAATATGCTATTTTGGCGGCCATTTTGGTTTTTTGCACTTTAGCGACGTATAAACTCATCGTATGCAAAAATAATTGTCATTTTCAGTTTCTACGTCGAATTTTACTATAGAAACAACTTGTTTGAAAAAAAAAGTTGAGATTCGCCCATCCCTAGTAAAGGTGCAACGTTGCACTTTCAAGATGCTCCAAGTTGTAAATGTGCAAAGTTGCATTTTTAAGGTGCTCCAAGTTGTAAATGTGCAAAGTTGCATTTTAAGGTTCCCCCAGTTGTAAAGGCACAAATGTGCACCTTTAATAAGCTCGCAGTGCAAACTTTGTTTTCTTAAAGTGGATAATTTTCATCTTACCAACTCGACTTACCAAAAAAGTATGGCGTTATGGTGACATACGTTATTACTTAATGTCCTTAATACATCACCATGTATGCAAGACGACATTGGCTGTTATGAAGTAGAATTTTCAACGAATTCTACTTTGTCATGCATGATGAAAACATGTTCCTCTTATGAAGTCGTTTTTTAAAAAAGGTATAATTCACCATGACGACGTGAACTTTTCATGAGGTAAACCCGATTCATTTCACTATGGGAAGTATAAGTAAGATAAAATAATATCATCTTGTAAAGTAAATAGCACTAAAGCTTTCATAGTTTTACATTGTGTGTTTGAATGTCATTGCATCAAATTCTATTTGCTTCATTTTTCCCACTTGGAGGTGAAGGTTTGCAGGCTATTGACAAATCTCTTCTCTTTGAAAATCCAGAAGCAAACTACAAAAATGAAATAGTTATATATTGAATACCCTTTTTTTTTTTTTTTTTTTTTTGCTAACAAAATACAAAATAATCATATAAAGACATCCATTTAGATAGATTAGACATTCTTAATATTCTAAATAGCTGAAAAGTTTTGACACACACAAACAACACATACACATACCCACACACATCCGCACACACAAATACTGCTGTCATGTTCCTGAAAATAAGATATAAATAGGTATTTGTCTAAGAAATAAATAGTCTTACCTAAAATTTCTTCTCCATGGAAGCAAGAAAATGATCAGCTCTTTGGGTGACCGATGATTTAACAAAACAAGATATAAGTTGACACACTGATCATCTAAAACTGGTTCCCGGAGAGAATATTACTTCCGCGTTGGATCTGTACTATTTCTCGGTGGATGAAAATGATGAGAAGTATGCGACTCTGGTTGCACCTTTCTTCGGTGAGCGCGTGTTTGATGCGAAACACCCCCGAAACCTCTGCGTGCCCAAATGGTCCCAAAACAGCAGCAATATAACTCGGCTCCCACACAGTATCGGATAGATGGAGCAACAGCTTTACATCTACTAAAGCAGTGAGAGCAAGAGAGAGAAGGTTAGATAGAGAGAGAAGTACAAAGCCTACGTCAGTAGAGAATGCAGACCTCCCCCGTTCTATCTCCTGATACAAATTCCAGACACTCTGGCAGAGAATGATGCACGCAATTATCCCTTGTCGACAGGGTAGCAAGAGGAAAAGACGGTATGGGTTTTAGCGGACAGCATGCAAGCTAAGCACCATCCAAAGCAGGGTTTTTGGCGGACACTGCGTGTGCGTGAGTGAGCGTGATTGTGCGAGTGAAAAGCTACGATAGAAAGATGTCGAGTATTTTGGCGGGCTAGTGCTCATTCCACGTGCTCATCAAATCAACCGTCTGCAAAAACTGACGGGGACCCCGCAGGCGATTTGATTTTTTTTTTAATGTCGAGTTGGAGAAATGATGAGGCTTTCCGTCCTAGAGAAGGAATATTGATGCTTTCCGTTTCTGCATCTACAGTGTTGTCTTACTCGCATGCATTGTACAGTATGCTTGCCAAATAATATTTGCATTAATGTTACAGGCGCTCAATGCACAATTATCTTCAAAGACAATGGGCATTTGATAACGGAAACTGTAATGGTTGAGAATTCAAAAGCGGGTTTTTATCGATTTTTTTTACACTATTAAACAGACAATTATTTGAATTATTTTTTTAAAGGATTTTCCTTTCTTGCAATAATAGACGATCATAAAATAATATATTTCAGTAACGGATCCATGTGGGGACGCAAGGGGTCTGGACCTCCTATTTTATTAATTATTATTATTATTATTATTATTATTTTTTTTGAGAATCACACATTCTCAAATCATGGATCAACCGCTGTATCTATTTCAAAAAAATAGAACTAATGATAATGATAAGAGTGATGAAGAATGAAATGTAATCATTACACCATTATTCTTATGTTATCTCAAGCAATTAACTCATTGCCGTTATATTTGGTAGGCATATTTTGATTATTATTATTATTATTATATTATATAAACCCTCACAAAAATTCGCAATAGACTTTGGCCATGATAACTTTCAGGTACGCTTTAGTTATTCCTGATATCATACCATTGAAAGATAATCTATTCCCTTTTATTGATATCCACTTTAATGATTATGTCATCTCCAATGCACAGAATATCAGAATATGGAGAAAAGTAAAAGTCAAATGTTGCAATGCATTTATCAAAGCAAGTTTCGCAACTCGACTTTAGCCCTCTGATAACTTTCGGGTATTTTCTTGAATTTTCATTGAATTTTAGAACGATTGTCAAAGATAGAATTTATTTCCCTTTTCGATATGACACCTCTAACATGTTATACAATAGTGTGTGTTCCTGCAATGGAAACATTACCGACTGAATGTTAGGACAATGTCAGAAGTTACAAATGTTGCAAATGAGATGCCATTATTGTGAGTAGTCTATTGGTTCTGTGGCGAAATAACAATCACAGTTTCGCAACCTTTTCACTTTTAGCTTTCGCATAATTCGTGAGTAGTGCATTCAAACAAGTCAGATGTCAGGACTATGGCAAAAAAGTCAAGGTATCAACTAATAAAGAAAGATAAATGAACTTTTACATGCTAGTAAAAATTGGACGAATGATTAAATCGCCCACATTAACAATGTCATGAAGGTTCAGATGTACTTACAGAAAGTTTAAACTGAAAATCATCTTGCGCTTTGTCAGTATTCAGGCTGGGATATCTTAGGATCTGGCTAGACCAGGCATCGACATCACCTCAATGGCAAGCACAGGTACAATCACGGAGAAGGATTAAAAACTTGACTAATTGCATATAGATTTCAATAACATTATGAAAATATCCCAAGTCTATCAGGACTAAAATTCAAGTTGCCGAACTTCATAATGTCAATAAAAATGCATTTACAACATTTGACTCTTTCACTTTCTCGCATATCTGATATCTGTGCATTGAAGCAAGACATAATCATTAAATATAGATTATCATTAAAAAGGGAATAAATTATCTTTCCAATGGTATGATTATCAGGAATAACTAAAGCGTACTTGAAAAGTTATCATGGCCCAAAGTCGACTTGCGAAACAATTTGTGAGGGGTTTATATATATATATATTATTACTATACACACTACTTTTTTACCATGCGTGGCCTATAGGGTCTTCACACAAGCACAGGGATATGAAAAATAAAAACTGTATTACTGGCATGACTGGCATAATTCGGTAATGGAAATGTCAGATTTGCTTCTGCTGAGACGAAGCGATGGGTCTTAGTGGGCTTTGGATTTGAGTCGACGTGCTGCCTGAAGAAGTAGAGGTTGAAGACGTAAATAATCGAATCTTTAAAAGATAATCATAACTATGGTGGCTTTTTCACGCGCATCGCTCAAGCACTTTATATACCGAGTGAGTAAAAAAAAACTTTACACCTAGAAAAATGTCAATAAAAAGAAAACAAATTTATAAACCCCAAATTATTTTACATATTCTGAAAGAGTAACTCCTCCCGCATCTTCTGGTACCATTTTTGTGTGGCATGTCTTTACGCTTGGATGAACATGACGCATTGTTTGAGAACATGTCATTTTCGAATTGTGCCAGAATGGGAGTAAAATCAAAACAACAAAAAGCTAGAAAAAGCAACTTCATCCTGATTAAAATAGCATAACTTTTTAACAGAAATGTCTTCCGCTTAATAACTTGGTAGGGATGTTGGTACACATATTGACTACATTTTGTATGAAAATGAGTTAGATCTGTAGAGTCAGGCATGAGTGACCACACGTAAAAGACAAAATAATCACTTTTCAAAAAGTATTAGGAGGCCTTTTTAGGTCTGTCAGTGGCAATTTGCTCTTTAATGTGTACTCATTCGTGCATTACTTCACGAATTAATCTAATTTTCATACAAAATGTAGTCAATATGTGTAACAACACCCCTGCCAAGTTATTAAGCGGAATATTTTTCCGTTAAAATGTTATGCTATTTTAATCAGGATGAAGTTGCCTTTCTCTAGCTTTTTGTTGTTTTGATTTTACTCCCATTCTGGCAAAATTCGAAATTGACATGTTCGCAAACAATGCGTCGTGTTCATCCAAGCGTTAAGACATACCACACAAAAATGGTACCAGAAGATGCGGGAGGATTTACTCTTTCGGAATATGTAAAATAATTTGGGGTTTATAAATTGGTTTTCTTTTTATTGACATTTTTCTAAGTGTAAAGTTTTTTTTGACTCACTCGGTATAGATCGATATGCTTAATCGAGAACTTTAAATGCCTCGTCTCAGCCTATGGTCTCAGCCCACCAGTACGATGACGTCACCACTGATGAGACCAGAGGGCGTCACGCGTGAAGAAGCCACTATTATTATTATTAATATTAACAGTAAAAGATTCCATTATTTCCCTCTCAACCTCGTTAAGGCTGGACGTCGACACAATTCGAAAATATGCGTCTTGTTGTTGTTCCCTCCACTTGATTTTCAACCAATCGTGGACCGTGTAGTTTGGGACTTGTGTTTATTTTTGTTGAATGCGTTCAATTGCAACTTTTATGCAAGAGGCCCTGGTCAAAAGCTGGCTCTGGTTAGAGGTACAGCGGCTCAGATGCACAAACCTTATTTCATAATGACAGGCTAATAGGAAACAGAAGGTCCATGTTGAAGATAATTGAGCAGCGGGCTAACAGAAAAATATTTTTCCATTTCGTTAAAATATTATTTCAGATGCAAAGTACTTCTGAATGATTAGACAAACAAACTGATTATGATATAAAGAGGCAAATGACATCATCAAACTCGCAACTGGTCTGTAGGCCCATATATGTTGGTAAACGAATACAAGAACATGTACATTTACATAATAAAGATCGAATTAAATTCCAAAAGGGACTAATTCCGCTTTTTTTTTTATCAACATGAAAATTGAGTTAGAAATATCTTATTGTCAGAGGTACCTATCCTAGTTTGAACCTCATTTTTGAAAGCAGCCATTGAAAGTGCATGTTCTAAAATCCCTTTTACATATATAAAAAAACAGATCCCTGTACAAAATATGCATGCTATCAAGGACATTTTTTCTTTCTTGGAAGTAAGTGTATTTAGTCCCTTTGGAAATAAATCTCTTCAACAAAAAAAAAATAGATAAATAAAAAAATACAGGCCGGCTGTCGTTACAACGTCAGCAGAATGTTTGTTTCTTATTAATGTAAAAAGTGTGAACGTTTTATATCAATTGGAATTGGGACAGGCCTATATGCATTGATTAATTTATAATAAGCGTTATCCAATTTTTACTTGTGTAATATCTGATTATGGTAATATTTCCTTCAGCAAGTAGGGTGATATAGAAAGACTATTGTTGTATTTAAAAAAATAATAAAAATTATTAAAAAAAAAATAAGAAAAAAAAAATAAAAAAAAAAATCCCTACTCGCTTTTATGGTATTGCTGCTGTAGTATCTGATCATAATTACAGTATACTTTACCATGCAGAGGGAGAGAGAGAGAAATCAAGCCATGTCAGTCTCTGCCCTTATGTGAAATCAAGGAAAAGTATAAAAATAAAAAAAACGTGCCCCAGTAACTGATTGTCGACTGGATGTCTGTTAGTTTAGGTACTTTTTTTAATTCAAGGGAAACAGTTGCAGGAGAAGCACAATCTTGTGAAAGAGCAGATCTCGTAATGATAACACCTCATGCATATATTTTGTTATTTCAAAATCCAATCTTACAACATAAATGCGTGAAATGTATTCGGCGAAGCCTTAATTGATTTTGAACAGGAAGTCGTCAGTTTTTGCTAAGTAACGAAGAAAGGTAGCGTCAATACTAGACCCTCCCAATTTAATTAAAGCTGATAACCGCGCAGGGCGAGAACCGCATTAATAGAAAGAAAAACAACACAAAGAAGAATTACCCGTCTTGCGACGGAATCCATGATTCATTTGAATTTCACATTCTTTCTCATTTTTTGCTCGATTGGACAGAATTGGGACATGGAGGCAGAGCTTTCCTGAGGTGTCAGAGGATCGACATTCTTCATTTTGGTCGCCCGACCCTTTGGGTTGATTTCATTAAAGTAGTGTCACCATTACTATGTATTATATCCTCACGCGAGGATATAAAGCTGGTGATATTAGGTATAATCTTTAAAATTGTGAATTCTAAAGGCTTTAATTTGGTGATGTCCGTGCGAGGGCCTCTCGATAGTCTGCATCTTGTAAAGATTGTGTCAAGGCTTCCTTAGGGGTAAAATTAATAAATTTTCATAAAAAAATGTCCTTTTTTCCCCTTTAAAAGTCACCCTCGTAGCACCATAATTAATGAGAAGGCAACTTGAAAGCGACGTCAAATTTCAAATTCTATTCCATTCGTAACTTCGTTATGCTGTAATGAGTTTTCATCAAAACCTTTACTACTATTTAACGTTTCTCTCTATTTCTGCTTTCATTCGAACCAAGAAAATTTGGGAATATACTTCCACTGATTCAAATTTTTGGTACTTTTGCAGAGTACTTTCCAGTTTCCAGATGTCAACATTGTTCTTATCAGTCACAATTGCTCCGTATGCTACGTGGCACATAGAAATCCCAAATATCTTGGATTTCTATATGACGTGGCACGAGCGTGCACATAACATGTATATAATACAATGCGTCAATTTCTGCAATATCATATGCTTCCCGTAGGAAAGTTATTGCAAACCTTCCTGTGTGTCCTACCTGCTCCGTGTGTGTCTGAGAAAAAAGTGTGAGCAGAAATTTTTCTATAAAATCTGTCTTAGAGAGTCGCACACTGCCTACACGAAATGGTGACAAAACGAAATACAATGTGAACAGGGGCGTGCAAGTATACGTGAAAACGAGAAATGTGGGAGTCGAGATTCAATATGCAGGTCCCCCTAAGAAGAAAAACGAGCAAAGACAAATATCCTGAGCGTGGCATTTATCATCCATTCCCCTGTTATATATCATCATCTGACCTATACAGGACGTATCAAGAAAGGGTAATCCATTTTTGGAGGGGCCATATTCCCAGCTCATATATTTTGGATATGATTTCTTTTCATAACATCCTCATCTCACCTTTACAATGATAGCTTTCTTATATCAGCTGTAGGGATCGGTAAAGGAGGTCAATCGGCTCAAATACAGTGTATATTAGTTCGTGTTTGTTTGTGTTCTTTTTTCTTTTTTTAAATCATTGCCCAATTTGACGCCCCTCTAAAGGTCATTTTGGCGCATCATTGAGGTCATTGGGGCGCTCTTTTGGGCTCACCCGGGGCCCCACCCCGTAAAGCCCCCCTCCCCCCCAGAATAACGCGCAATGTTACATTTAGAAACAACAAAAACAAATGAGCTTGGAATACAAGCCCGTAAAAATGAGTTTACTAATATAAGTACCTTTTTTGATACGCGCTATAACTCCTCTGTCCATGGTATTAAATAAAGGCTGTGCCTCGATCCTAGCCAAACGAGTTTATTGATCTCAGCCTCCATGGTTGAGTGTCAAATCAAGTGTATGCTTGTCAATTTAATCGTGTTTCATTGACGCTGACCTGCGATAGTTCACCGTGAACTTTCAAAAAACAGTGGTGGTCCCGTACACAAAGGTTTACAACTAACGCACAAATTTACATAAACTATCTAATTGGGTTGCGCACAGGCTTTTGAATGAAAATGCATGCAACAATGACTTTTGATTGGCCAATGCATTTTTGTAGATTAATTGCAAACCTTTGTGTTACAGAGCTGCCAGGTTGGAGGAGGGGGGGGGGGGTTGCGCCCCCTTTAAACAGTCATTGGAATGTGCCATCAAATTACAACAGTTTTCTCCAGTTTTAAATCCCATTCGATTGAATAAAAAATGGGAGAAGAAAAAAATGGAGATAAAAAGGGGAGAGAAACTCTGAAAAAACAAGCGCGTAATAAAAAAAATGCACGCCACCCATATTCAAAATCCTGAATCTAACGTTGCAAACGTTCTGTCTATTCTTTATGAGGAAGAAGAAACTAAATTTTGGTTTGTGTTACTTTAAGTACGTTGAATATGAAATCTTGGTAGGGGTGGTGCAGCCGGAAATTTGCAAAATGGAGCGAAGTTTTTGCCATAATTATCCTCTGATATATATATATATAAAAAAGTGTGTATTATGATTATATTGCTTGCATTTTGTACAATTTTTTATGTATTCACCCTAAATGTAATGTAATTCATCAGCACATTTGGTGTACTATTTTTCGTTTTACAGCTAGTGTGCACCTTCTGGCGAAATATTTATTTATTATTTTTATACCATTTCTGTCAGTTATAAAATGTTTGTTTCCAGAATATTTAGTAAAGCGTATATATCAGTTAGGAATAAACATTGAATATATCACTATATGAAACAAGTCATAGCCCCAAGCCAATCAACAACAACAACAACAACAACAACAGCAACAACAACAGCAACAACAACAACAACAACATCAATGATAATGATAACAACAATGTAAATAATGATAATAACAGTATAAGTAGAAAATTAATAATAATTAAAATATTATTTTGACTATATAGGCTCCCTACAAAATGGCGAACTTTAGAGTTCCAAGATGGCAACTACTAGTCATCACCATCACGCCGAACACTATTTCCCATAGACATACCTACAACTGATAGACGACAAGGTGGCACCCGCGGATTTTCTCATTTGCATATTAGCTACAGCAGGCGCATTACGTTAGCGTCATCAAAACTCGATTAGGCCTCGCCCCTTTTGTGTACATTTAAATTTCTATAAGCCCATGTATATCTTATTATTCATTTTCACCATTGCGTACTCGGAAAAATACTTCACTTTGATTGGGACACATGCTCATGAATATTTTATTTTTCTCCGACTTATCTTTCTGATCTTCTCTTCTACTTTCCGTTTCTGGAACTGATAATGAAATGACGTCACCCGCCACGAAAAGGGATTACATTTTTGCGAAAGTTACGGAGGCGAGTACCGCTGTAATTATGATTAAATTTCGATTATGAAAATTATTTCTTTAGATAATTTAGAATAATTGTAGGTGATCTGCATATTAATTTCCTTTGTATTTTAAATCGGTTTAAGAGAGTAATATATAACTAATAAATAACATCTTCTTTATAGAACTGAGATTACATTTTTCCATCGTCGGGCGCTATTTACTTGTGAAGACGTACCGTACATTATCCTATTGCAGTTGCTATCTTACTCCTAGATCGGACTGTCTGCCATCAGTGGTCTGCTCGGCCTAGGCCTAGGCTAGACTTTGCGAATGTTTTGTCTGGGGTAGTCCCGATCAATTTTAACAAGAACACCCGAACGTGTAGGCCGAGAATTCACTTTAATAGGCCCTTTTCTGTTAGGCCTAGGCCTACTCTATATTCTGGTCTAATTGTGTCGACGCTGAACTTGAAGTCTGATTCATTATCTGCCAAGTTAAGTCAAAAGTCGTCATTTACGTCAGTCATCGACCGACCAGAATTTATCTCTTGTCAGTCTAGAAATCTAGAGATAGACCCTAGATCTACGCCAAGCCAAGACCGAAGTCGAGATCTTATCCATTCAGGCTATGCCAGTTTCGGCCTAGCATAATTATTGGATCTAGATCTAAGTTAGATCTAGTCATCTAGTCTTTTGTAAACAGACGAATCATCAAATGATTTGAAGGTACGGTATGCATTACACATGGATGTGTGTGACGCATCGGACATTGTCATTGATAAAACCTTCTGCCTCTGCCTCATGACTTATTTATTTATTTAGAAATTAGAATCTAGATCTATTTATTTTCATGGAACTAGAAATGTCATTTTGTTAGTCAAGGAAGTTTACTCTTCCGTTTATTTTGGTGGATGTTAGGACCATCATTGGCAAAAAAAGAGCTTTTAGGGTTTGATGTATTGTTTGTTGGTTGTGACTGTTGTTTTTTTTTTTTAAGTCCCCGTTGGGCTTCTACGAGGCACGATTGAAATTGAAAGTAAAAAAAAAAAAAAATAAAAAATGAAAATGTTTTGTTGGTAGACATGTGTGTCATGGCATTCAGCACACTTTAATTGAGAGTGACCTCCCCACTCGCTAAGTTTGAACGTATTTGGTAGGCTAACTTGGTACTCTTAGCATGTTGTTTTCCTCAATACTCGCTGCTGGAATTTAACTGGAGGTAGCAATCTATTATTGTAGATTATTTAAGGCCTAAAAAAGCCCTTATTGTTGAACAATTAAGTCTATATGTATGATATGTTATCTTTTACCTTTTCTTTCTTTTTCTTTTAAATCCCTTCAGGTAGTTGCTGGCCTTATGCCCGGTCAGAATGTTCCATTTTTATAACAACTACATCTAGGCATGTTCTATTTTGGGGATGAAACTTAAAGTTGAAAATACATAGAATGTCTAAAAATGACGGACATATATTCCAGATTATATATAAAATCATATTTTTTGCCCTAAGTTTGTTTAGGGAAGTCGTAAATAATAATAAAATAATAATAAATATAATAATAATAACAATTAAAACTTAGGCCCTAAAGTAATGCATAGTAGAGTGTTTCATATACATTATTATTATAAACGCTTGGAAACTAAAACTCTTCAAGGATGAATTACTTTTTCGTTTTTTGTCCTTTTTTTCTTCTTTTTTTTTTTTTTTTTTTTGAGCCCTTCAGTGTATTAACAAACTAATTGGAATTGAAGTAATAAATAATTTTAAACTACATTAAGCTAGGGGAAATACAAAATGTTTATTACCTCCCGTCCTTCTTTTTTTCCACTTTATTTGTATTTTTAATTAAATAAATGGCTTTTTAATAATAAATAAACAAAAATGAATCTTTAACAAAAAAGTGCAGAATTTCTGTAAACAATGATCAATTCATAAATTGTTAATAATCTCATTTAAAAATATTTTCTCAGTTTCCATAAAACAGGACTTTTTGATGTCAACTCCGTGGAGCTAAAACCAAGCTATCGATGGTGACTGCTGGATTATTGATTGCGAACTGCTGGATTATTTGATGCGAATGCTTGTGAAAACATGCAACATCTACCAGCTGAAACGGTCTGCAAGGAACATATTTCGAGAACCAAGTTTGATCCTATCGTTTTACACTATATATTGTGAATGCTTGACCACTGCGTCGATAGATAATAATTTAAGTAGAAAAAAAAAGTACAAATTACTTAATTTTGAATTTTTGAATATTTTCTGCATCATTATACATTTCTGTGAACATTTAAACTGCAAATTAAAAATGGACACGAAAATAATGAACTAATTTCAGGATTGCCGCAAATATATAGGTTTGTGATTTTTTTTATTGATATGTTTAAAAATGAATAAATAAAAAAAGAAAAATCAATTTGAAGTTGTCTAGTTGAGAGTAGACTAAAGATGGAGGAAAGAAGAGAGGGAGGGGTAGATAGGGAGCAAGAAAATAGATATGGAAAAGAAATTATCCAATAAGCTGGAGTGATGAATTGGAATTAGGACCGAGAGAGAAATATAGAGGGTAGCAACTTTCATTTTAGTGTATTTCATTATATTTAAAGATATTTTATAAATGATAATTAGCCCATAGTACCTTAGATTTAAGAGAAACTAAAGTGATAAATGGAAGAGAAGGAATAAATGTAAAGAAATATCTGAAATGATGTTAGTATTGGGAGAGAGAGAGATCCTTGGCAATATAATTAAACATTGTGGTATTGCTCTTACAATATGCATATTTCATCACTGTAAGAAGAGAGAGAAAATTGCCATGGATAGAAAAGAGAGGGGGGGTTGGGGGTTGTGACCGAGATCATAAATAATTGAAGAAAAAAAAGAAAGGATAAATTATCTTATTGTGTAGTATTTAGCAGTGGATTTGCCTAAATAACCATTAAACTTTCAAGAACGCCCTTTGGTCAATATCAATAGAGAGAGAGAGAGAGAAAGAGATCGGCACGAAAAGAAAGGGAAATATGCAGAATGGTGGAGTGTGACGAGATAATAAAATGAATACAAGTACAAGTAATTAAAAAAGGGACATCCCCGATTATTTTTCTTATTGTGACGTCATTGTTTATCTTTTAGCTGGGTTTTTCTAAATTACCATAAAACTTTTCAAGACGCCGATTCGTCAATTTCGATGCGCCGCGTAATGAATATATTAACATATATGCATAATTTGTCCCGATTTGACCTCTATCAATGCGCATGCTCGACACTGCTCCGCGTTTTTGTTTTTAGTTGCGTGTATTGCATATGTGCGGTATGGAAGCATCTTACAAAATGAATATGTATGGGGGCTTATAGAACCGTTCAAATGTCACAGCAAAGATGGCGGACCTTCAGGGGCCTGCTATTTCCGCTATGGGTACATCCGGTACAGTTGATATAAGTGGTATCGGTGGGCTCAAAGCGAGTACAAATTATTTGGAGTAAATATTGAGAAAATTTGAAGTCATTTTAGAGTCTTAAAGGATTTTTCCCCTTTTTTTAATAAAAGGATGAAATATATATTTTTTAATGAATTGATGACAAAAAAGAAACTAATGATTAAAAAAAAAAAAAACTTTAATATTTATTGCTATGGAACGAGGGGCTTTTATTTGCTTCTTGCCGCGACATTTTGGACGAAAAGGATATTTCCAGGGAGAGAAAAGACAATATTTCCAATGGTTTCTAAAATAAGCTCAGCTTTTCGTCATTTAATTGGGTCGGATAGACATCAATCCAGTTCTGGATCGAGAAAACGTCCTTCAGAAAGGTAAATTAAATGACTAGTGTAAAGAAAAGTTAAAGCAAAAATTTTGATGCCAGTCCCATGTGTTGAAATGCAAGTTGGTTATTTTTTTGTACAAAACAAAACATGTCACGAGTGTAAATTATGAGCCCTAAAGTTATGTGCACGGACGTACTCGTAATTTGGGAAGATTTTTGTTCACCTGTGTGTATGTGTGATGTTGTTTGTTAGTAGTAGAATAAAGGAGGGCATTTTTTTGACCAGTCATGCAGGGTTTTTCAACCACTTAAAAAAAAAAAACAAAAAAAAAAAACACACACACAAAAAAAGAAGATAGAGTCTAAGTACTTAGATCTAAAAAAAAAATAGCTTTAATTTTCCAGTATATCACACTGACTTACTGAAACACACAGTGCACAAAGATCAATTGCACCCAACAGATAGTATAGCGATGGTCGCAGTGGTCAGCATAAACTTTGCTTTTCGTCATCCCTGATCCAGCCCACTCATGATACGATGTCAATACTTTAGTATTGACCTCGTGGACCAAACTGCCATATTTTGGGGGAAATTTTGCAACCTTGTCAATGTTGTTTTATCTAAGGTTTTTCTCCTTTTTTCAATCACTTTCTGCTCCAAAATTAGTAGTAGTATATGTCTATGTCAATATAAGACACAGTGAATAAATTTTGGAAAAATTTCAAATCAAAATCATGAAAAAAAAATTAAAACATCACTGAATTTTTTTTCCCTCTCCCGCCCAAAAAAGTGCAGGGGAAATTTTCAGAAAGTGGACTTTAAAAAATAATTTTTCATCCAAGAAGAAAAAAAGAAAACTTAAAAACATCAGGGATAGTAAAAGGAACATCCAAACACTCGGTTATTGAAGAAAGATAAGTGAAAATGTGATTTTAAAAAGTGGAAAATTAAGTTTGTTTTCTGAAACCAAGTTTTCTTACTGAGTCTTAGTCCTAGATGGTTCAGTTGCTTGTGTGATCCAGCCATGTCATGAATGATCACGAGCCAATTATAATAATAGCCTCTCTATAGTTTTGCGATGCAATCTGTTATCCCGCTACTAAAATCCAAAAAGTTGAACGTATCTTATGCTTGTCCATGAGGAAATGTTGTTTCAATATCTGAGTTCTATTTCACAAATTTTTCACATTTTGAACGGGAAACCGTTTATGTAGATCTATCGAATTTTCAGAAGTATTGCATGGCATGAGTCAGTAACAGATCGTACATTCTTGAGAGACACTACAAATATCTCGGTTTATACAGTGATTACATTTTCTGAGATAGCGTTATGGGTTTTTGACATGTTCGCAAGCCGGGAGCTCCTGTGTGGAATCGGCCTACTGGCTGCGGTTAAACTTCAGCAGTGAGTTAGCCACCCAAGTGATGCCCTATAAAGTAAGCAGTGTTCAGGGTCCAGGAAGTGTACTGGTAACCGGGCAAACTTATTAGAAAAAAAAAAAAAAAAAAGCTGCCGGATCATTGACCGGGCGCATGTCAGCTTTTGTGGCAAAGCTTCAAAGTTCTATGTGCATTACTGTGACACTGACAGGTCAAGGCAGAAGATACAAATTACACTGTCTGTCACTCTGCAAGCAAATTTATGAGGGGCTTGCCTACCTATTTAAAATAAAGTGATTTAGTCTATTATTAAAGTTGGCATGATTATGTAGATCAGCTGTGTGTTCTTAGTACAAAAATGTAACCATCTGTAACATTTTGCCTCCTTCCATTCTTTCTCTCCCTCTCGCTTATTTTTGTTTCTTTCTCCCTTTTTCTTCTTCCCTGTCCCTTTTTGTTGTTTACCCTCTCTTTCTTTCTTTCTTTCTTTCTTTCTTTCTTTCTTTCTTTCTCCTTTTCTCTTTGTACATTTTTTCTTTCTATCCTTCTATTTCCCTTTTTTGTTTCTCCTTTTTGTATCTTTCCTCGTTTTTGTCACTCTTCTTGCCCCATGTGTTTCTCTTTCTTTCTTCCCTCTTTGTTACTTTCTCTTCTTTATGTCTCTCTGTCCCTCTTTATTTTATCCTCCCCATCTTTCCTCCCTTTCTTTTCTCTTCCTTTTCTTCTCCTCTCTATTTCCCTCTCTCTTTTCCCTCTTCTCCTTTTCTGTCTCTCCTCTCTTTCTTTCTTGCAGCTTGGATGATGTGAGTCAAGACATCCTCGAGACCCCTCAACCTAAGAGGCCCCGGACTGCCAATCATTCAGGTAACTACTAAAGAGCTCAGGACCAAGTCTTTCACCTTTTTGAAAATATAGTCTTGGTATTTAACCTCAGGGAATATATAGTCAAAATTGTAAAAGTTTGAAATTGGTATCAGAAAATCAGTCTTGTTTGAACAAAATCTTAATGAAGATTAAGTCTTGGTAGATAATTACAGGTATGTATATTGAAAAGTGTACAAGTTTGATATTGGAATCAGGAAAACAGCCATGTTTGAACAAAATAATTCCTCTTTGCTCGTTATATAGTGGGAGTGGACTGTAATGCCGAATAGTGCATAATTATAATAAAGGCTACAGGGTTCTCTTTTGAAACCATATAAGATGCATTTAGGGAACATTATTATGTGTTGGCAGCTTATATTTCCAAGTTTTAAAGTATTTAATGTGTGAGCAAAATCTTTCACAATGTTATACTGCTGATATAAGAGAAATTTGTATCGTAACCACAACATTTTGAATAGAGATAGCCTTTTGTTGAAGAAGATTTTTTTTTTTTTTTTTTTTTTTTTTGGGCGGGGGGTGGACTCGCAAAACACTGTTTTTTAAAAGTAATTTGAATTTAAAAGATTTATGTCAACTTTTTTTTTCTGTCTCCCACAAGTTTGTTATATAGGAAGGTGTCTAAAACAAAGTTTGTGGTTATGACATTGAATTACATAATCATACAGCTTTCTCATGACCAGCACATAATCCACAAAGTTGTGAGGGAAAGAACAAAGTAAAAGTTCTGGAATAGCTACATGTGTCCTGATATAAAACAGACTCTGACAAAGTAAACTTCATTGATCAATTAAAGGCACATTACATGTATGTAATACATATAAATGCCATTAGGTGGATCCATCATTTAAAGTAAGTGCTTTAAAACATGACCACCTGGCTACTTCTATTTTAGATGATTTGAGTCAATCTCGAGTCGCAACTCCTCTTGTGAAAGCAGCCACTTGGATTCATCAGAAGGCCTCAACGTTTGGAGAGACCTACTTCTTCCGTCCTGTGGGGAACTTGGTGCAAAATAGCTACCCTACTCCGCCCCCAGGAACATCAGAGAACAACCATCGTCAACATTCATTGGTATGTTTGCTGGTAAATTGCCATTTGGTCTAAACCCACTTTGACTAATGTCCATTTGGTCTCATCCCACATGGTCTAATTCCATTTTGTCTATAACCAGTTCATCTAATTACCTTTTCGTCTGATACCCATTTTGTCTAATGTCCACTTGGTCTATCACCACTTGGTCACTTCCAGTAACAAACTGGTAATAGACCAAGTATTCTTTTAGGCATTAGATGACTATGCAATTAGAACATTTTGCTATTAGACCAATTGCAAATGAGACCAAATTGTTAGTAGACCAAAGGGGTTTAGCTTATGTGGTATTAGACAAACAGGGAATTAGACCAACTGGTGTAAGGCCAAGTGGATATAAACCGATTTGCCTTGACCTTTGTCCTTTTTCTTATTTTAGTAATTAGCTTATGCCACTCGGCGCAGTCACATTTTCACCTCGGGGCCATCCACCATGTTAAAAATGTTCTCTTTTTTTTTCAAATTTTCTTACAAACCACACCGTAATAAAATGGTTATAAAAATGGCTATTTTCTGCACGCTGTATTACTGGCCCCGCAGTGGAAATATGCCTGCAGCATTACTAAGCTGGATCAAGCCTGGCTTGCCAGTTGTTTAGTTTAAGTGTTCAAAATACTTCAATGATGTATTGTACTTCAAAGGAGTCTGTTTTTGGCCTGATAAAAAGATACATCCATTGAGAGTTTAATTACTTATTTGTGGCGTATATTTCATAGAAAATTTAGCCATGAAACAGAAATGTTAGTGAAATTCTAATTAAAACTCATTAAATTAATGAAATTCTTCAAAATCGGAGCAGGATGTAAGAGATTTATCGGAACAAGTTTAGCATTATGGTAATTGAAACAAATATAAACAAACTCAAAGTATTTCTACATCCTTATTTTTTTTTTAATGGATTTGAGTGAATAACTTTTCTCCATCATTGATTGCCATTTGCTTTGAATGTCCTGAACCCAACCATAAGCACAATGTAATAACAAAAAGACATTCTTTTCACCAGTTTGTTTTTTCACACGGTCATGAGTGAACACACCTCAGCGGCCAGGAAATAAAAAGTAAATAATGTGAAAAAAGCAACCTGTCAAAGCAGCCTTCAAACAACCCAGGGTGAATATGAATCTTCCTTTTGGATGAATTCAACTACAGTTTTTTTTAGAATGAAAATGATATCATCACAACACTTTTTGACATTAATGAAAATTTTGATATTGTTTGAATACATGTATTTCCCAAGTTATACGAAAATCAATATTATTTTCTAGATTATTTTGCAGATCTTGCAATGGGTTATTTTTCTACTTTTTAAAAGTCTATGACTGACATTGTGTAGGTTTTCAACACTTTCTACACTACATAAAAGACCTAGCAGAAGTGCATATTGCTAAGCAAATAAAAAGCTTAGACATTTTTGTGAGTTTCCTCATTATGCAAAATTATGCTTAATTTTTTGTTTTACCAAACAATATTTTACAAATGAAATTTATCAGCAATAATAATATTCTGGCTTCAATTGATACCACATAAATGTAATTACAACTGTATAATGTTTTTAAAAGGATTTTAGGATGTACCATCATTTGCAAAAGTTTAAGACCACCCTAAATTTTTGGGGTATTATGTTCAATGAGCATTATTCTTTTGTTCATGAAATATTATGTAACATGTTTTCCTGTCATGGTTCATGGGATGAGATTAATGGTTTAAGCTCATTTCCATGAATGTCTTTGCCTCAGAAGGTCTTTCACTGGCACTTTGTCTCTTATCCAGGATGGGAAAAAAACAGAGTCTAAGTTCAGGTTCAGAGGGTTAAATAGTAACCCTTTTCCAAGAAGGCTACTCTGAACGCAAGATTAGTGAGAAGACTGGGTGTAGCAAGACTGTCGTCCACAATGCCATTCACAAATTTCGAAACGATGGCTCATTTTCCGACCGGAAGAGGAGTGGTCGTCCAGAAAAACAACGCGTTGCGAAGACAACATGATGAAGAGGATTGTTGGAAGAGATTGTTCCATTTCCTGTCGTGACATCAAGGCCGAGCTGCAGTCTACTGGTATTACAGTCAGTAAGAGTACCATTTCTCGCCGTTTGAGCCAGGAATTTGGGCTAAAAGAATAATGCTCATTGAACATAATACCCCAAAAATTTAGGGTGGTCTTAAACTTTTGCAAATGATGGTATGTTCCATTATGACCAATGTATCAAGATTGTTAATTTGCTCTTTTTGTTTTCCATAGATGGAATACCTCATCATAAGCAAACTCCTAACAGTAGTCAACACCAGACCAGGCAACCTCATTCTTCAAGAACAATGACGTCAAATACAAAGAGACGCCATGCAGAGGACAGTGGAGCAAGACCCAAAGAACAACCTGGAAATAAAAGGTAAGGGACAGTATCAGTAATGATGGGAAATCAATCTAGTCTTCCTTAACCCTAATACTCCCGGGGTATTTTGATCCTTGTCATTGCCGGGGGGGGGGGGGGGGGGGTCATTATGGCTCCCCTTAAGATCTTGGCTGCGCATCGCGTGATCGTGGCGAAAATTTGCGCGATGGTAGAGAATGAAGTAATCTACACGGTTGCATAGGTAAATTTCACTAAGTTCATATATTTTATTTTATATGAATTAATTCTGCCAATTTATTCATGAAATCATACTTTTTGCTGTAATTCACTAAATAAAGCTCCTAGAATGCTAATTTTTGGTGAAAATATTCTTTATAGCATTCCTAACAATTGTGAATGAAAAAAAATTCTGGTACCAAGTTCGATTTCTTATGTATTTTATTGTTTTTTGAATTTCTTATGTATTTCTTTGTTTTTTGACCTTTTGTTTTTCTTTGTTTTTTGGTCAAAATTGATTGCAGAATCTTTTTGAAGCATATCCATGCTACAATAAATTAATTTTAGCCAATGAAATTGAAAATAATCACATTTTTGTGAATAACTTGAGAAAACTCTATTTGCATTGACTTTGCACACAAAATCACATTTTTGAGTGGTTTTCGGTCCGATGGATATTTTTGAAAATTGCGCAGTTTATCTCTGTACTGTATGTGTCTCATTCACCTATTTCTTCAATTATAAACAGCTCTATATCCCACACTTCAAACTCATCCATGGCTGCCATTGGCCAGTCTAAACGTGATAGCTACATTCCCGTCAGAGATAAACTATTTCCGCATCCCAAGAGAAGAATAGTAATCTCCCAGGCCTCTAGAGGGCGCCCTCACATCCCAACCAGCACGCAAACAGTCAACGAGGTAAGTTCTGTTGATAGTTATATATACAGACCTGCCAACAAAAAAGCGTATTCCGTACTTTTTCTATCCTCTTTCGCTTCTTAAGGGGGTACTAAGATCTATAGGTGTCTATGAATGCACATCACCATCATGCCATACTACATCGCACCTGTCTTCATAGAAAACATTTAATTGTCCAATGAATTGTCTATGTCCCTCATTTACCAGAACGAATGCCTTTGGTGCACGGATGACACACTTGTCAAAATGTTTGGCATATTTACCTTGTTTTCTATTGAAAATAATTGAATAATAAAAGGTTTTCAGGTCGACAGGTGGATGGAGATTGACATTTTTATGATCTGAATAATTATTGACATTTAATGAGTTTGGTACCCCTTATCCAAATGAAAAAGACAAAAATACGCTTTTAGGTTGGCAGTACTGTATATAGTAGTAAATTGCCACTTGGTCTAAACCCACTTTGACTAACATCCATTTGGTCTCATTCCACGTGGTCTAATTCCATTTCGTCTAATTTCTTTTCGTTCTTATTGCCACTTCGACTATTTACCATTTCCTCTAATTCCCATTTCGTGTAATGTGCGCTTGTTCTGTCATCGCTTGGTCACTTTCAGTAACAAACTGGAAATATACCAAATATTCATTTGGGCATTAGACCAAAATGCAATTAGACCATTTGGCTATTAGACGAATTGAAAATTTAGAACAAGTGGGAATTACACCAAGCGGGAGTTAGACCAAGTATGCATTAGACCATGAGTAAATTAGACAAAAATTTTAGTAGACAAAATGGGTTTGGCCCTTGTGGTAGTAGACAAATGGGGAATTAGACCAACTGCTGTTCAACCAAGTGAATATAAACCCTATAGTAATGAATGGAGGAAAAATTAAATAAACCGTTATGGAAAAAGGTATTTATCTAATTTCTTCTTATTATCTTTGACAATGAAAATGCCTTTGTAATGATCCAAGCCATTTTGAATTGCATGACATACCTTCAAATGTGGTTAACAAGAAATTGATGTAATTATACAGTGTGGACTCTATTGAACAAGTTCCTTGGGATGGTAAAATTGTGCTTATTATATTGGGTATCTTGTTACTTTAACCCATTGAGGACTGAGCCCAAATATATTCGGGCAGAGGTCTATGGGAAATGTGCGTTATAGCCAAATCAGCTCGTCTCCAACAGGTTAATAATAGTCAATAAACAATACAAAAGAAACAATGATGTGATTACAATTTCACTGGAGAAATAGATGTAGTTTGTTCTAGCAGAACTTGTTATATTAAATTGCCACTATGTTATTTATCAGGGGTTTGAGGGTTCACCTTTTCAGCCGATTCCAGCTTTTTTAAACTTTGGTTTTCAGCTATTTTTTAAAGCTTTTTTAGCTCTTCCTTTGTAATCAAGCATATGGAGCTCTTTTAATTTCATTTTTGGGGTCTCTTTTCAGCTTTACTTGGCTCTTTTTATTTGATGTGGAACTAATACCTTTTGTATTTCTATTTTATTCACAGTGTGTGAGGTTAAAAGAGAGGCAGCAGTATAAGAAGCTATTAGAACAGTTCACCATGGGCCGAGGTTTAGGCAGTGTTGCACTCAAAGAAACGGATGCCATTTTTAACGAGTCAAAACCACAGGCAACTGCAACAGGGTAATCAATCAACATACGCAATTATGATATCAGTATTAATTAAAACATCCCAAGTCCATCATTTGGCCAAATTTAGTTAATCATGGAATATTGTTGCTTATACAATGAGCCTATCTTGCGTATAATTTACACCACTTAATTCTACTTAGAAATACCTGAAATGAATGAAAAAATATCAAAAATCCCCATAGGACACGCATAAAACAAAACATTAGTTTTCCTGATATACTTGAAATGAACTGTCATGGACTTGGGTTGTTCTTATATGCACAAAGCAATTATGATATCAATGAAAATTATACTACTCCTTAGTAAATGTTTAAGCTTCATCAGAGCGTAATCCTCAAGTAATTTAATAGGATCACCATTGCCCTGTATTAGACTATTCTTCATAAAACAACATTAGAAAGAACCAAAAACTTTCATGTTTCTCACAACAATGCTTCCCCTTCGATACTGTATTTCACCATTCTATAACAGAGCAAGGCCAGCAGTCCCTGAAGCCAGTATAGCCAGCCTAGCAAGTAGCCGCCTCGATGCCACCAATCAGGGAAGCCTGACGGAGCAGGCTGGCTTGCGTGTCTTGCCCCATCAGTTCAGCACACAGCATGAGATGAGAGAAGCTGTACGTCAGAGGCTACATGTTCCTACCAGTCACCTTAGCCCAGGCACCCCACAGGGAGAGAAACAGGTTGCTGTTACCCCCGCTCAACCAGGTATGTGTCATAGCTTCTTGTGGATGGGCTGTTAAAACCTCATAAGTGATGCATCATGTCAAAATGAGACACAAGTCACAGAGTAAAGAGTCAAGGAAATCGACAAAACAATAAAATATGTCAAATTTTAGGGAAAAATACTTTTGTTTTTCTGAATTTTTAATGTTTTGTGTGTGCTAAAAAAAAACAAGTTAAAATGATAATGGGAAAGTATTTAGGAAGATTGATTATTTTGCTGATTTCCTTGACTCATTGCTTAGCAACTTGTGTCTTATATTGACATGATGTATCACATGTTTCCAATATACTATTACACTATTACATTTTATTACTAAACTATTACAGTTCACCGTATTGATGATAGTATACACCACATGTTTTGTTTACATTGTTGGTTCAAAATGGGTAAATTGTGAAGAAAGACAACAAATATATCCTCATAGTACTGTACATCAAAATATAACCTGGATGGGGTTTCACCAAGTCGTTATTGAACTGACAAATGACTTTATGAACGACTGAAACATGTTCCTGGATGTTATACTAATCACATACATTATAATTTAATGCAAGAACTGATCCCAGTCATTTGTCAAGTCATACGTAACTTACGAACGACTTGGTGAAACACAGCCGAGGCCTGATATGTGTATGTACTGCACATGATTTCCGACAAATTTAAGGTAAATCTGTGGTATACAAGTTGTAGATACTTAAATTGCGCCTGAATATTGTTGCGGGAAGCCTTGGGTACAATTACTCACTTCAGTTTCATGCAAACAAAAAGCATTCCTCTTTCCATTTTTTTTGCATGTGGTTGCCATGAGTAATAAAAGCCTATAGACCACAGAATAGAAATCATGCAATAGTTTTATTGGTAAAATTTGGTCTTCAATTTTATTTTGGGGCTCATTTTTTTTGTTCACAAGAGTTTATTGAGCTATTATTTCATATGCAACTGATAAAAAAGAAAAGAAAAAAATTCTTCCCAAAACGGATTTGAACATCGTTTCAATACAGGCATCTGTACATTAAGATCAAATTCTATATAACAATAATTTGACAAGCCTCCCTTCTTCGTTTTAGATTTCAATGAATCGAGTACGCCCCCTACCATCATTGCAAGTAGTAAGCCAGAACTGAGTGCCTTTCAGAGGAGTCTAATGTCTACACCATACCTCAACGAAGATTGGGTTCATGATTTGTGAGTAATTTATCTTTGTTTCAAGATGGAAACGGATTATTTTAATTTTTTTTTTAATTATTTATTATTCCAGGGTAGCTTTTCATAATATGTAAAAAAAAAAAAAAATTTTATTCCAGGGTAGCTCTTCATAATATGTACTCGCATTAGCATTGTTAATTGAAGCCCGGTCCAAGTAAATGAATAAGCAATCTTAGCCAAGTTGGATAGTTTTGTTTGTTTTGTCTTTTTCCAACAGGAATTAGTTCCTGGTTTTTGTTTACATGAGATACATCAAGTTTTCCGTAAAAATAAGAAAATAAATATTAGACAAGAAAATATCTTTATTATTATTAGGCATGTAATTTGAAAGTGATTTTAAAATGTTTCATTTTACAGTTCTTTTTTTTTTTTTTTTTTTTTTTTTTTTTTTTTTTTTTTTGTACGCCGTTTAGGAATAACCAAAATATTGGGAATTGACTCAATTTAAATGTGTGTATGGGTATGACTGCACACACATGTTTAACTGAACATTTTTAGCAATTTTGGAGGTGATTTTTATTTTCAATTTACTTTCTTTTTGGCATTTGATGAATAATCCTGGGCATTAGACCTGTCTACACTAATATAATAATTTGAATAAAAATGGAAAGCTCACATCATAATTGTTTACCCTTTCCCACAACAGGCCCTCCCTTTTATATCATGCCATCTTTATATTATTGGAAAGTTTTGATTCTTATTTCCATACAGAAAATCCCGCTTTGAGTCGAGTGTACGTGTCAGGCAGAGGGAGATCGAGGAGGAGAAGTCTAAACTTCAAGGCTATGAAGAAAGGGTAAGAATTTAGCTAAATTTTTTTTTCTTCTAAAAATGAACCTGCTGGTCTTAAATGAGTCATTTTTTTTATTGCATAAATTTCTTAGGGAAGTGGTTAAAGTGAAACTAGTGTTCTGGTCATAACATTGAAATGTGAAAGACACTGTCTAAAAGTGATTTGGAGAGGTTGATAACATTTCACCTAAGCATTATTTTGTGCTGTGAGATTTTGGAATCACCAAAATGATAAGAAAATAACCCAATCCAGCTTTGAGTCACATGCACTTACACATAAATGCATGTATGGGGCAACACAAAATGTTCGGGACCCAAAAATGTTGGCTGTTTGGTATATTTTGGATCATATTATGACTATTAGGGCATTTGAAGAGCAATCTTTTCTTGTGGAGCTTTTTAATCATGATTTTCTTACCAAATATCATGAAAATAACAGGAAAGCTCGCAAAATAATTTTCTTGATCTTTCCCACACCTTCCCACTACACTAGCTTTCCTTTAGAATGGTTTTCATCTTTTTAAGATCGACTCCAATTCCCAATTCCGATTTTCTATCAAAGCAATCCTAAAAAGAATCAAAAAGGCTCTGACTCTTTTTTTTGTCTCAAAGTAATCCCCAGATACAACATTTTCAAAATGACATCTTTTTTGTGAATGGAAATATCTTGTCGTGTAATAACAATAGTATTTATAAAGCACTTCATAGAATGTTTCTCAGTGTATGAAATACATTATACTCCATGTTTTTCTAAATATGAATAGTTAATTTTAGTTAATTTCAAAATCAATAATTTTGATTTTTATTCATTGAAGAATGATTTTTGTACTTATCTTCACACCAACCTATATGGATTAAACAAAATAACACATTTTCCTTTAATTTTATCATCTTTTCAGAGAGCTAAAGGGCAGGCAGAGGCCAGGGAATTGGTAAGTTTCTGTGGAAATTAATTTATTGCAGAAATTGTATTGCTATTGTGCTTGTGGAAAGCAAAATTTCACGATACATGAAGTGAATAAAGTACCTTACCTGTATCTTATTTACATCTATCATATGAGTACATGATACAAAGAAAAAAAAAATCATAGATTGAAGTGATATTATCAACATTAATCACAAGATATATAATAAAAATATCATTCCCAAATTTGGATTATTCTCAACTTGAACGTGTTTTATGAGATCTGCATCTAAAACCTGGCACAACATCCCATTTGTATCAGAGAAACAGCTTTTTAGCTGATTTCCAGCATTTTTTTATTTTTTATTTTTTAGGGGGAGGGGGATTGATTTTCAGTTTATCTTAGTTTTGATCTTCTGTAAAAAAAGTGTGGATCTCTTTTATTTCAGGTCTTTTTCCGCTCTTTTTATTTGTGGTCACTCCCACCCCTGCTCAAGAAAATCCCAGGAAACCTACTTATTTTTACAATGATGCAGTGTTTTAGAATTCCTAAATATTTTTGAAGTAATGTATTTCTTCAATGCTAAAAATTATTCAGACATGATTGATATATTAAAGATCACCCCTTTGACAGATAAATGCTAGGATAAAACGAGCTTCTGGCTTGCCTGGTGCTGTAGAAGACGTCATCTACAGACCGGAAGAGAAGGAACCTGATGACTCCATCGCTGTGATCGATGATGAGGATGAGGAGGAGGAGGAAGACGATGGAGTGGAGGAAGAAGAGGAAGAGGAGCTACCGGAGCTGACTAATGAGATGGAAGCTGAGATTAACAGAGCCCTTAATCCTAATCCAGCCGATCAGGGATTAGTGACAAGCTTCAGATTAACGATTAAGCGAAGGGACATGCAGACGTTAGCTGGACTGAACTGGCTCAACGATGAGGTATGATAATCAAAAGGGTTGATGCTTTATTTTTTACAATAAAATCTGGGCACCCTTGCATAAAGAGTTACTATTATAGTAACTTTACCATCAATGGTAACTCCCACATGTGGTAAGGTTGGTCAACAGAATGCAGTATTTCGTGAGAGTTACCATTGATGCAAAGTTACTATAATAGTAAATCTTTATGAAATGGGGGCCTGCACAGTGTCAGTAACCAACCCTTTTAGCATCATCTTAACCCTAATCTGCCCGGGCTCTTTTTGAAAACGTATAGCCCAGGGGGGGGGGCTAATTTAGCCCCCCCCTAAGATCTCGGCCGTTGACCGCGCGATCGCGACGAAAATTGGGACACACGTCCCCTGTCATGTAATATCCGTAATTGCATAGTTAATTTTTCTGAAAAATGTTTGGTTTTAATTATATATGCTAATTATGCTAATTTATGCATGAAATCATACTTTTTCCTCTAATTCACTAAATATATCTCCTAGAATGCTAATTTTTGGTGTGAATGTTCTTTATAGCATTCCTATCAATTGTACTTGAAAAAAATTCCAGTATCCAAATTAATTTCTTATGTATTTTATTGTTTTTTGAATTTCTTATGTATTTCTTTGTTTTTTCAACCTTTTTATTTCTATTGTTTTTTCGACAAAATTGGTCCGCAACATTATTTTGGTCATAAATAGCAGCTAATCAAATGATTATTATCAATAAAAGCAAAATTAATCACTCATTTATGAATTTTAGCTGAAAACACTATTTGTATTGACTTTGTACATGAAATCACGTTTTTGAGCAATTTTGGGTCTGACGCACGTATACAAAATTATGCGAAACTCGCGAACCGGGTACCCGGGGGTCGCGATTTTGGTCTCAAAAGATGCGCAAGACTTCAAAGAAAAAACTCATGAAGCGCGGCGGCTTTAGCTTCTAGCGTCAAAAATTTATCGCGAAAAATGTCCAGGGGGGGCTAAATTAGCCCCCCCCCCCAGGCAGATTAGGGTTAAAGGGGCAGTCAACCGTGGAAATAATTGGTTAAAATAAAAGGAAACAAATGTAAATGAAAAATACGACTGAAAGTTTTAAAGTAAATCCATCATAAAGCATTTTTTTTTTCTAATCTAAATGTTTAATTCACCAATATAATTTATTATTCAAAATCTATTGTTTTTTAAATTTTTATTTCAGGTCATGAACTTTTATTTTGAGTTGCTGATGTCACGAGGGAAAGCAGAGGTAAGACATTGCTTTTATTGCCATTTTTTCCCCCCAAAGACCCTTTTTTTTTTTCTTGTTTCTTTTTTTTTTTACCAAATTTGTCTTCCATCTATTAATCAAATATCTTGTTTGTCTTTTAAACTTTTCCTAAATTCCATTTATCTATGTTCATCCCTTTTTCAGCTTTTTTTGGTTTCCTTTTTCAGGATTTTTCAGGATATTTTTTTTGCAATTTCAGGATTTTTGTATGGTTCTGAGTGGCATCTCGGATTTACATAAATAACTCTCCAGGAGTATTTCTTTATAAATTCTTTTATAATTATTTTGTGGTTGTGACCAGCACTCAAATTTATCTTGTAGATTGATAAGAAGCTTTCCATTGCCTTGTAACATGATTCCCCTAATCTCGTGCAACTTTTCTCCATTGGCGTCCAGAATTTCCCGAGTGTGCACTCTTTCAACACTTTCTTCTACCCTAAGCTGATTAACTCTGGCTACGCTAGCCTGCGTCGTTGGACCAAAAAGGTGGACATCTTCACGAAAGACCTGATCCTTGTTCCTGTTCATCTTGGGGTGCATTGGTGTTTAGCGGTCAGTTTGTAGATTTATAAGTCAGTGTTTGTGGAATTTATTGATCATTGTTTTATCCAACAATTGAGATACATGTATGTCTTCCATTGGAAAGTTTTAATACAATGTTACATTTCATAGAACAAATATGTATTAATTTCCAATTTCAAATCTATGTGTTCAGTAACAGGATTTTGTTATGACAAGGTAACTCAGTAGTCATCAGATCTCAACTACAAGATGCAGCCTCTCACTTAGCCATTCATTTTATGCACATAATGTCAAAGTATCTGTAACACTTGAAAGAAAAGTTATAAAGAGGTATTGTTAAGTATGTGGTGGTCTTGATTACCAGATTGGATTAGTCCTGTACAGTTAATGGTTTGCTGGGAGATAATTTAGATTTGTACATTGTAGCTGACTTATCATGGTTATGGATAGATCCATAATAATAATAATAATAATGATAACAATGCCAGTTAATCTAATTATGAATGATTATATTATTTCATATTTATTAACTGAATATTCTGTTATCTCGTGTAACAATAATGATAATGATAACAATGACAGTAAATCTAATGATAATAGGATTATTTTCGAAAGAACAAAAATTTGTTAAAATAATTTACTGAAAACAATACCACATCTGCTCTGTATTTTATAAAGTTACTATGATTTCTTATTTGTAAACCGAATATTATGTTATGTCATATAATCTTGATGTGTTCTAATTTTTATTGTACAAAAAATCTGTAATTCGGCCTTCGGGCCGCAAGTGATATTTGCTGTTTAATAAACCATTTCTATTCTTTTCTATTCACAATGACATCTTTCATGTGTTTGTTCTGTCTCTTACAGGTTGTGGACTTCAGGAATAAGACTATTGTGTTCTATGATTCCATGGGAAGTCACAATCAACAATGCTTAAATGCCTTGAGGTGAGTGATGGTCTTTAACCTGTTGGAGAACTGATGAGCTAATTTGGCTATAACACGCATTTCCCATAGACCTTAGCCCGAATATATTCAGGCTCAGTCCTCAATGGGTTAATAACCACATAATTTATTGCATTAGCTCTTGGTGAAATCTGGAATCAAATACACAATTCTTTTCCTTACCAATGTATTCGAGGTACTGTAACAGCCCTGACATAACTACAGGAAATAATTGTACAATATACTTTTAAATTTAAGATCATGAAACGAATCCCTTCTGCTAATCCCAACAGTTTGCACTCAATTCTTTTGTACCCGCTCATTCAACTTAGCTTCTGCGGAATTCTTGCATAGTTTGCCCAAACTTGTTGAGAGTGTTAATTCCTCAGAGTCCTTCAAACTCGGTTGAAAACTTATATGTGACTCATCATATTAAAATCAGACACAAGTCGCCAGAAAAGAGTGAAAGATTCCAACAAAATAATCCATTTTAAAGGCTTTCCTCTAATCATTTATACTCATTTTTTTTTTACAGAGCATACAAGAAACATTGAAAATTCAGAAAATCAAACAAATATTTCCCCCCAAACAAGACAATTTTTATTATTTTGCCGATTTCCTCAACACTGTGCTGAATTTGCTCGGTGACTTGTGTCTGATTTCGATGTGAAGAAACAGACATACAGCATGGATGGATTGACTTATTTTTTCTAGAAAGATACATGTATGTTATGAACTATGTCTTTAATGAAAGAGATATATTATCTACTTTAATTTGCCTTCTATACGTGACAGAGATTACGTCGTATCTGAGCATGCCGATAAGAAAAAGCAGACATACAGCATGGATGGATGGTCATATTACTCAGAGAGAGACATCCCACAGCAGCTTAACGGATCTGATTGTGGCATGTTCGCTTGCAAGTATGCTGAATATATCTCCAGAGATGCTCCTATCTCCTTTACACAGGTAAATAATAATGAGTTTTAAAAAAAAATGAATAAGTTTTAAAAAATGAATAAAGTAATTTCCAGCCCTGGGTACATGTATCTTACTAGAGGAGGAGAACCCTCGGGGCATAGTTATCTAGTTTGCTCTTTCCATACACAGCTAGCCAAGCTGTATATTTCCAATTCAGTTTGGGCGTTGTTTTGTCTTATTGTGGCCATACATTTGTAGCTGGGGGGGGGGGGGGGGGGGGCTTCCAGTATGTGTAACAAAATAAAATATACATACGGGCAGACCTACGCTCATATGGCTCATTGCATAGCCCATTAGAAGCCCCCCAGCTATGGCTGCCACAAGTTGCTAATTTGGTTTTACATCATATTTACTATGCATTGTGCTTTTCTGCTAAACTAATGATAAATAAATATTCAATAAATCTTTAAATTTGTTTGTTCCATTTGTCTGTTTCTAGCATGATATGCCTTACTTCAGACGAAGGATGGTGTGGGAGATACTGCACACGACCTTGTTGTGACCTTCACTTACTGGCAGATTAATGGATGATAGATAACACACACTCGGTGTGTCCTTCACTGTGACATCGATGGTGACTTTCATAGTGACATTGATTGTCTCATTGTTGGTGACCTTCACTCGGAGATTGACAGTGTCATTGATTGGCCTTCACAGTGACATTGATCATGACCTTCATAGTGACATTGATCGTGACCTTCACAATGACATTGATCATTACCTTCGTAGTGACTTCATAGTGGTTGTGTCATTGTTGGTGTCTTTTAAAGGGAGATTGATAGTGTCATTGATTGACCTTCACTGTGACATCGGTTGTGACCTTCACAGTGAAATTGATTGTGACATTTACACTGACATTGATCGTGACCTTCACAGTGACAGTGATTGTGATCTTCACAGTGACATTGATTACTGGCTATGAGAGTGATGACCTTCAAAACGACCTTCACAATAGATTTCTACAATGGAAACAGAAATGCTGCTCACTAACGGTCAAACTGACTTTTAGACAATGTGACACGCATTCCTGCTTGCCGCTGTTATCTACAAGCCATGAGGACATAGACGTGATATTTGAATGTGTATCATGTTGTCTGATTGGTTGGTTCTATGCACGGACTATGTATATATTGTAAATCTTGAGCATAGATATCAAAGCTATGGTAGATGGGAGCTATATGCTGTAACATCTCTCTCTTTCCCTCCCATTTTCTTTTATAAGGAAAAAAATGAAAATGGAAAAAAGAGCAGATAATAGTTTACAAGAAGAGAAATTAGACCAAAGACAATTGATTGCTAGTTTAAATATAACACGGAAACTGTAATATACTGTAAAACGAGAAACATTTGCGACATGAAACTTTCACGAATTGGAGCCAACGGCCTTTTTCGCGCAATGGAGCTTTCACGAATTACCATCCATCGACTTACCGTACTTGTACAGCATTGTACTAGCATCCTATGCATTGTGTAGACAAAAACTTTTTGTGGGCATTTCACTTTCTAATATCTCACCTCCTAGTGAAATTTGTGAAAGTATCATGCACACAAAAATTTCAGGTTTTACAGGAACTGAAAACATGCCCCACCAACGTATTCCATAATTACTGCATGGACTGGACATTGTAATCTTCAAGGTACTTTCTAGTTTGTATCGTTTTTATCTGTCAATTAAATCCTTCTGATATTCAATTGACTAATCTTTTCCCCAGAATTTTAGTAAATCAACTAACTCCATTACTTCCCAGTCAAGCATTGAGGAGTAGAACTCATCCAGGAAAGAGTTTAATTAATTTATTTTTCTGTTCGAACTTGGGAACACTTTCTTTTTCTTTTGCATTTTCTGATCAAATGATATAGCAAGGATACAACAACAGTTCATTATAACAAAGGAAATTTTCTCTGTCCAAAGTTTAAACTTGTTCACAGGTTTGCAAACCCGTGTGTTCAGTCTAACATGATTTTTAAAATAAAATTATTGAAATAATTCATGAGGTTCTAAGCACCTGTTTTTTAATAGGAGTGGACTGGACTGTTTGAAGTTATATATTAGCATTGATAGGGAACTACAAATATTATTCGTATTTCATTTATTTATTGCTTTGATTTAAACTAACATTAAACAAAATACTCAAATGGGTTGAGATTCTTATCTAATCAAAGTTTATATATGCCCTGTAACATAAAGACTTACGCTCGATAAAAAGTTACTATTGATTTCATCCCAGTAGCCTGATTTGAAGTGCAGGTACAGTCATGGATTAGGATTAGGATATGATTAAGATTAGGGTTAGAGCTAGGGCAAGAATTAAGATCATCAACTTGGGGCACCCTGTTCATGATGAGGCTACTTAAATGAAATAGGTCATAACTTTTTATCCATCGTAAGTCTTTATGTTTAAATACAGGGCACTAGCCATCTTCACCATTTTAAAATAAATGTAACTAACAGTCATTCAGTTTCGTTAGAAATTTGGTTCTCCTTTCCATGGTTTAATTTCACCATATTATTATGGAATTTGTAGCTCCTGAAATTGAATGACAATTATACAGTCCACTTCTGTTCTAATGAGCAGAATTTAATGAGATTTTGTTAAAGTCCACTCCAAGTTTTACAAGTAAGGATACAATAAGATTACGATACAACCTATTTATATTGTAGCGAGCAGAGATTTAGTGAGATTATGCAGCAAAAAGCAATTTCCCCAGTAAGAAGTTAAACATCTGCAAATCTGTGTGGGTAAATTGCCATTTGGTCTAAATCCACTTTGACTAATACCCGTTTGGTCGGTTACAGCCTGATCGTCCATGGTGGCGATAGTCTGCAAGGCCAATACCGGGTCACGATGACCCTAGGACACCGGGTCACAATATGCCTAGCATCGCATTTTGCTCGATGCTCTAACCTTCACCCTAGGACACCGGGTAACAATGACCCTACACCAAGGTGTAGATGTCTTTAGGCACCGCGGACTACAGGGATGTCCATGTTAGGTCTCATCCCATATGATCTAAATCCATTTCGTTGATGACCAAATTGTCTAATTGCCCTTTGGTCCAATTGCCACTTTGCCTGTTTACCATTTTGTCTAAAATCCACTTGGTCTATCACCAGTTAGTCACCAAATTCGTAATAGACAAAATATTCATTTTGGAATTAGACAAAAATGCAATTACACTATTTGGCTAGTAGACAAATTGGCAATGCGACCAAGTGATCATTAGACCAAGAGAGAATTAGATTATGTATGCATTAGACAAAGGGATAATTAAACCAATTGTTAGTAGAGAAAATGTGTTTAGCCCATGTGGCATTTGACAATCAGAGAATTGGGCCAACCACTATTAGACCAAGTGGATATAAACCACCTGTATGTTTAGTACAAGAAGATTTTGTTACAAAGATGTAACAACAAGGGGCTTAGTTCTAAGCATCTCATAATAAATAAATGTTTTTTTGATCTTTGGCATGGTAAATTGATATAATGATTATACAGTCCTCACTGAGATCAACAACACTGTTAATTGCAATCAAATGGAAGCTAATTAGTGGTGCTACACATAGTTTGAAAGAGAAAATGACCCTCTAACCTAATACATCTACCTTCAAACATGATAATGAAACTAATTACTCTGAATGTTAAATAAATTCATTGATAGAGGAGGATGGATGATATTATTGTACAATAAATGCACAAACATACTAACTGGTGTTCAGTAGTCTGTTTCGTTACATACATGTATTATATGGTATGGTTTCCAAGAATTAAAATCAATACAATGCATCACAGAACAAAGTAAACCCAACTTTGAGAGCATCAGGCTAAAAATGTATTATTTTGTTTGACCTTGATTTTTTAATCATCTTAAAGAGAGCAAATTCATATATGTGCAAGGATGGATAGCTGAGCACTAGTGCTTAAGAAAAAAGAGTGTGTCAAACTCGCATTGTACCAACTTTTGGTAAAAACAACCAATGCATTTTAGTATTCAAATAAAAATGTTGTTCGTTTTGAATGACTCAGGAGGATTAATTCAAACAATGAATGAACAATCGGGAAGACACGGGTTGAATTTGATAAAACTTGGTACAAGGTAATTTTGACACAGTATCTTTAAATCCTCAGTGCTCAGTCATCCATGAGAGCACATCACATATCAATCTGGACAGGGTACATGTATGAGTTTCTCTTTAATATGAAAAAATAAATAAATAAATAAAGGTCACTGAAATTATATATTTTGAGCTAGATGAGCTCAAAGTTGTGTTTACTTTTATTCGGGGGATGGGTTGTATATTTAACATTGTAGTGTATATCATATATTTCAGGGGCCGCGGAGCCGGGGGGGGGGGGGGGGGGGGCTTCAGCCCCCCACTTTTTTCAGCAACCCTGTACAAAAACGCAACAATGACCATACATTTGTGATTTTTAGCCTGTTCAGCCCCCCCCCCCCACTTTCGGCTCAGCCCCTCCACTTTCAAAAACGCTCCGCGGCCCCTGTATTTACTTATTATGTATCTGGATATCTCGCAAACACATGAATGATTACGAAGGGCGTTGTTTGTAACTATTAAGAATATCTCTCTCTTTTTTTTTTGACACTGCAAACACGATCATACCGAAATTTTAAGAAAAATAATTTTCTTTCCCATAGGCCTACTGTAGCCTAGGGAGTGCATAGTTATTTTGTATTTTGGGGTATTAACTTGATTCTCCAAGTTGCTTCCTTCTACCTGATTAACAGTGAAATGTTTCAAAATTGTTAAATTTGGTTATGAGTTAAATGAACTGGACCTTCGATGTAGGCACAGGCGCGGATCCAAGAAAATCGAATTGAATGCATTTCGGGGGCCCTATTGTCTGGGGACAAAAGCGGCTCTATTATGTTTACGCATGGGCCCGGTAAGTTCATTGTGTGACTCCGGTCTGCGTCCACTACTGAGGCATTATATCCAAGTTAAATTTTCATATATTAGCGAAATCCATTCGGCGTCATACGGGGAACAATTATTGATTTACTTTGGATTGTGGATGAGGGCATGTTCCTACCATGACTACTGGAAGACTTTTTAGCACAACACATCTGAGTTATAACTCATCGTTACGAACTTATTACATTTTTTTTTTTTGAATAACCAGGGGCCCCGTATTCCATAAACTATACTAAGCCAATTTTTGCTTAAGTCTAAGTATCTTTTCTAAGATTTGTCGCAGGGAAAAAAATTGCTTACACTTTTTATTCCAACACGTAAAGCACTTGTCTGACTCAAGAAAGGTATAAGCAAAAGTCCTGTATTCTGTTAATATTCATGTTTATTTGTGTCCTCAAATGAGCTTGCATATAAATCAACATCCAGTTAAGCACTAGGTAGTTAGGCTTAAAGTTAGGATAAATTTGCTCTTCTAATGTGCGTATTTGTAGGAGCAACTCAATTTAAGACGTTTTACTTAGCCCAAATCAAAAATTTATGCTCACC
Organism: Paracentrotus lividus; assembly: GCA_940671915.1. Taxonomy (NCBI): domain Eukaryota; kingdom Metazoa; phylum Echinodermata; class Echinoidea; order Camarodonta; family Echinidae; genus Paracentrotus; species Paracentrotus lividus. The sequence goes on along the minus strand of CALNVZ010000641.1, from coordinate 9,864,775 downwards.
TGTCAAAAATAGGCTAAGCAAAATACTCTTAATTAAAACCAAAATTTATTTTAGCAAAAAAAATCTTAAGTTTCATGCTTAAGTCCGACATTTATGGGAATACGGGCCCTGTACACTATTTAACTGAATGCAATTTTTTTTTTTTTTTTTTTTTTTTTTTTTTTTTTTTTAAACATTTAAATGTTAGATGCATGTGAAGAGAGGATCCAAAGAAAGCACATTTGTAAAATACAAAGTAAAATATAAAATAAAGGGATGGTCGTACAAACTTAGCGACATCAATCTTCAGGTACCGCAATACGGACACGGGGGGGGGGGTGTAGCCGCCCAGCCCAAACCAGGGGTCATTGTAACTCGTTCCGATTTCTCAAGAAAATAATGTATATTCTAGGAGGCTCAGTTCGGGGAAAGAATCATGGGGGGGGGGGGATGAATAGGGTTTTTAGTAATTT